>PVIY010039940.1:0-22773 GCA_004026745.1 Myrmecophaga tridactyla
AAAATTGAGACCTATTGCTAGTATTCCGAAGGAAAATGACAAGCTGGGTATTAATTTTTGGAATGCATAAAATTTTTTTGGATTGGCATTCCCCATATTTGTAAAACAAATTAGAGTTAACTGTACAAAGTAATATTGTGTTAGCTTCAAAGCAATGTGAAAATACCTAAGGGATTTATATATTTGGGAGGGTAATTCAATAAAGATAAAACATCTATACACATACAAGATACAGGCATTTTGGAATGGTCTTCAAACTCCCTTCTACTATATTTTATTCTTTTCTCCTTTCAAAATCTCTCTAAAATCTATAAAAAGTTACAATTTCAAAACTTAGATAAGTGCCTCCAGGTAAGAATAAAGTTCATGAAATAGTGTTTTTATTTATACATTATACTCTTTCATTTAAGTATTTATTTAAATTAGCTTTGTATGTACTATTATGTTCTATCATAAAGTTACATTTAGCAATAAACAGATGGTATCTTGGTTAACAAGTTAAATTTTAAGGTTCTAAAAGTAAGCAGTAAATGGTAGCTAACTGTTTTTCCTACAAATAAGCAACTTCAAATATTTCCATGCAGCATGATCTCTTAAAGGTGATTAAAAACTGACAGTACGAACATATGAAAATCTATTTTAAAAAGATTTTTACCACCTTCATAATTAAGTTGCATTTGATTTTCTGTATGTTTTTATATCATTAACATGAATGTATACTTCGACTCATTTACCAAAACCAGGCTCCTATCTCTCTTTTTTAAAAAACTGAGACATCATCCACATACCATAACAGCCACCTGTTTAAAGTGCAATTCAGTGGTTTTTAGTATATTCAAAGTTGTACAACGATCACTGCGATCTAATTCTTCAACATTTTCAACATCCCAAAATGAAATCCCATACCCATTAGTGGTCACCGCCCATTCCCACCCTCGGCAATCACATCTGTCTCTACCATATCCACTCTTATGTAAACACATTAAGCATCTATTGTTCACTGTATAGGTCAGGGATCTACAAATGTTTTCTGTAAAAGGCCAGGCAGTAATTATTTTAGGCTTTGCAGGCAACATGACCCATCACAACCACAAAATTGCCTCTGCAGCACAAAAGCAGCCACAATCAATATGTAAATGAAAGGGTGTGACTGTGTTCCAATAAAAACTTTATTTATGAAACGAAACATCTGGCTGTATTTGTGAACCAATTTATCAACCCCTGATCTACAGCACACTGTCCAAATAGAAAGATAAGATAATGCAAGTCATACATGTAATTTAAATTTTTCTAGTAGACACATATTATCAAGTTAAAACAGAGGCACTGATTTTTTAAAATTTTTTAAAAAAAATTACAAGAAATACAAACACTGTTAATATATGATCATTCTGTTCTACATATATAATCAGTAATTCACAATATCATCACATAGTTGCATATTCATCATCATGATCATTTCTTAGAACATTTGCATCAATTCAGAAAAAGAAAAAAGACAACAGAAAAATAAAATGAAAACAGAAAAATTATACATATCATACTCCTTTACCCCTCCCTTTCATTGATCACTAGCATTTCAAACTAAATTTATTTAAACATTTGTTCCCCCTATTATTCATTTTTTTTTTAAATTTAATTGTCATTTACTTTTTTATTTTTATTTTTTACATGGGCAGGCACCAGGAATTGAACCTGGGTCCTTGGGCACAGCAGGCAAGCGTTCTTACCTGCTGAGCCACCGTGGCCTGCCCCTATTATTCATTTTTATTCCCTATGTTCTACTCGTCTGTTGACAAGGTAGAAAAAAGGAGCATCAAACACAAGATTTTCAAAATCACACAGTCACACTGTGAAAGCTATATCATTATACAATCATCATCAAGAAACATGGCTACTGAAATACAGCTCTACATTTTCAGGCAGTTCCCTCCAGCCAGAGGCATTAATTTTAATAATATATTTAACCAAGTACACCCCAAATATTATCATTTCAACATGCAATCAATATAAAAATTGACATCGTATGAAAAAAGAATGTAAACCAAGACAAGACTTCAAAATCTGCTTTGATTTTGTACAGCCATTTCAATTTGAAATCAGTAAAATATATAATGAAATGTATGTATTTCAATAGCCATATGTAGAAAGGGGCTACCAAAATGGACAGTGCAACTCTACAGAAATCAACTAAACAAATAATCTTAATGTGGAAATACATACTTTGTAGTCGGTGCTTAAAGGAAGTGATACAAACAATTGTTTTTTTCTACGTATCAAACTAAAACCTATCAATATTCTTCCTCAGCCTCCTTCTTATCATGTTTATGTAGACTGACACCTGAATGTACTCCTTTCTGATTCCCCAAAATTAGAGGTGGGAGCACATATTAATTTGGTTTTGAAAACAAAATTGGGAATAGGAAAATTTCCCTGAAAGAGAATTGTTAATTAATTCACTATAGAATGTCAATAACCAGTATTCCAGTAATGGTAGGAAAAAGTCCAATTTTTCAATCTCATCCTCCAATTATGCAAAGGTTTTTGTGGAAACTGAGCTAGTAAATTTTAATCTTCCTCACAAAATCAATCAGTTGTTTTTGACAATCAAATCAGAAGGCTCTATATTTTTGGTATTTTTAATAGATGGTGTGGTAGTTAGATTCAGTTGTCAACTTGGCCAGGTGAAGATGCCAAGTTATACTGCTGTGGACATGAGCCGATGGCATGTGAATCTCTGCAGTCAGCTAGGAGGAGAGCCTGCTGCAATGAATGATGTTTGATTTAATTGGCTGGTGCTTAAATGAGAGAGTTCAACCTAGCACAGCCAAAGCAGCTCAGCATACCTCATCTCAGTACTCCCAGCTCAGCCCAGGCCTTCGGAGATGCAGAAGGGAATCACCCTGGGGAAAGTTGTTGGAACGCAGAGGCCTGCAGAGAAGGCCAGGAGAGATTGCCCTGTGGCTTCGCACGTAAGAAAGAACCTCAGTTGAAAGCTAGCTGCCTTTCCTCTGAAGAACTATTAAGTCAACTAAATAAATCTCCTTTTATTGAAAGCCAATCCGTCTCTGGTGGGTTGCATTCTGGCAGCTAGCAAATAAGAACACATGGTTTCACTAGATTTTTAAACTGGCTGTCTAACTATCACTTACATAACTTCTTAATTAACGCATTAGATTCTCAAAAAAATTCTTTGAGGGAGATTATACTTTACATATGAGAAAATGAAAGCATAAAGTGATTAACTCACCAATCCCAAGACTGCATGTCTAATAAGTGTAGGAGCTGGGATTTGATCCCAGATAACCAGGCTCTAGTCTGGGCTCCTAATTTGTTTTAATTTTTTGTTAGAAAATGCACCCCAGCTATTAAATCGCAAATATGCAGACTTTTATAATTAATACAAATCATGTTTTCTACATTTTATTTTGAAATACTTTCAAATTTAAGGGATAGTTACAAAAATAATACAAACCCCATACAGAAAACTTCAACATACCTTTATCCCACAAGCTACCCAGATCCACCAATTTTAAAATTTTGCCAAATCTAGCATCCCATTCTATCTGTCTGTTCATCTATCAAGCCACCTATCAATTAATCAGCCCATTTTCTGAACACCTGAGTGTTGGCTGTATACATCATGCTCCTTGAACACTTAATACTGCCAGGTACACAAACTAAGGGCAAGGATATTCACTTATGTACTACTTTAAGTGCAGGTACCAAGTTAAAAAAATTTAACACTGACATAAAGCTTATAGTCTACAGTCCACCTTTTCATATGTACCAACAAAGCCTTTTTGAGCCTTCTCACCTTCGTTAGTTCCCACTGAGGAAAATGTATTGCTTTTAATTGTGTCATTGTCTCTTCATAAATAAGACATAAATCTTTCCCATCTCAACAACACTCAAGCATACGAATCAGAGGGATTACTCACATTCACTGTGTTGTGGTACCCTCACCACTTCATTAGTGGAACTTTCCCATCTCTCCAAACAGAAACCCTGCATCCCTCTTACCCCCGCCCCTAGCAACTAGTACTCTGATTTCTATCTCTATGAGAGTGCATCTTCTCCAACATTTTCTTTGTAACCATGAGGCTTAAATTTAACACACCAAATCTGCTAACAAACCTTGTTTGCCTTGATACCGACTTAACTTGAATAATGCACAAAAATTGTTCCTGTACCCTTCTGCCTGCCACCTTTATGCAGTTCTTGTCAAAAATTAAATGCTTATGTATTGAGTCTAAAAACTACTGATTTAGTATTATATTTTATGCAATTGCTTTTTAGATTCTGTAGGATGTAAAAAGTGCAGTTACAAACCAAAAATACAACAGGGCTGGCATTTATAATTACCCTTGTCGTTAGCCTTACCAGAGATTTTTATTTCTTCATTCAGCTTTCATCTACTGTCTACTGACCTTTTCTTTCAATCTTCAGAACTCTCTTTAGCATATCTCTTGTAGGGCTGGATCTAGGTGATGAATTTGCTCACCTTTTGTTTAGTTGGGAATCTCTTAACTTCTCCCTCATTTCTGAAAGACAGTTTTGCTGGACATAGACTTCTTGGTTGGCAATTTTTTGCTTTCAGTACTTTATGTCATCCTGCTATCTTGCCTCTATTGTTTCTGATGAGAAATCAACACAGTCTTACTGGGGTGCCCTAGTATGCCACATGTTGCTTCTCTCTTGAAACTTTCAGAATTCTCTGACATTCAACAGATTATAATATGCTGCATGTGGCATGGGCCTATTTGGATTTATGTTGGTCGGAGTGCATTTAGCTTCCTAGATGTATGTATTCATATCTCTCATTAAATCTGGGAAGCTGACAATCATTATTTATTTGAATATTCTGTCTGTCTCTTTCTCTCTTTCTGGGACTCCCACATGTGTATATTGGTACCCTTGATAGTCTCTGACAGGTTCCTCAGACTGTTAACTTTTCTTCAGTCTTTCCTCTTTCTGCTCCTTAGACTGGAGGATTTCACCCGTTTTATCTTCAAGTTCACTGATTCTTTCTTCTGACAGCTCCAATCTACCCTTGAACCCTCTAGGAAAATTTTAATGTCTGCTACTGTGGTCTTTAACTTTGTTTGCTCCTTCTCATAGGAACAAAATTCTCTTGTGTTTTCTCTTTGTGTTTATTGTTTTCCTGATTTCCTTTAGCTATCTGTGTCTTCCTTTAGCTCTCTGGGCATATTGAGGATTTTTAAAAAAAGTCTTCAAAAATATCCTGAGTCTGGTCCTCTTTACTGATGGTTTTTTAACATTTCAAATTCCTCCCTTGGCTGGGCAATCACTTCCTGTTTCTTTCTATGTTTTATGATCTTTTACTGAATGAAACCTGGACAATTTTGATATTTTAATGTGTTATCACTCAAATTTAGATTCTGAGCCATCTGTTCCTTAATCTAGTGTTATGACAGCTTTTCTTTCCTGCCAGGAGCTAATAAAAAAAAAAAGGAAAAAGAGAAAGCACTTTCTCTCGCCCTGATCCTTTCTGTGCATGCAGCATTAGTTTCCTCACAGTCCCAGCCACTGCACTATGTATGTTCTATAGTCAGCAATCCCATGTCCCAGGCAGCCTCTTCACTATTCTCCCACAGTGTTCTATAGGAGGGCTCAGGTAGGCTGCCTTCTACAAGTAGGGCAAATTCTGGGACAGCAAATCCTTCAAGCCACTACTAGACAGACTGGGCCAGACATAACATACTCCCAGTATGTGCCCGAGGGTTGCACTCCTCCCACTGGAACCGGGACCAGGGATCCACAGTAGGAGCTGGCTCCACACTGAGCTGGTAAGGGATGCTACTACTTCTAAGTAGACTCTTCCTTGATTTGGCACTTGCCCTGTTACTGCAGTCCTTTTAAGTGTTTTTTTGAGCTCTGAGAAAGATGTTTCTGCCAGTTTTTGCTGGTTATTCAAAGCTTCTCCTGGGGGTCAGAACCCTTATGCATCTCATTCCACCATATTAACTGGGCTGGCCATAAAAATCATTTATAATAACAAAACCACACAATGATTTAAATTTTTTTTTAGAGTACTCTCCTCATTCCATGAGTTTCTTTAAAGAAAAAAAAACCAAACAAAAAAAAAAACAGCTACTTTTTGACTCCTTATTATATTCCTCAACCCTAAAGGGTCAGATAAATACAAAAGTTTCCCAAAAGTATCTGCTAGGTACAAATGGTACAATCATTTGTCATTATTAAAAAAATCCATAAAACTGGAACAGTTTAATAAAGTCAGCTTTATAAAAGTATGTTGCCACAGGATAACCAACTAATCCTTTGTAGAATAAAAGATGATCAACACTGTGTTGGTTTGAATCTATTATGTATCCCAGAAAAGCCAGGTTTTAATCCTGATCCCATCTTGTGGGAGCAACTGTTTCTTTTAATCCTGACTTAAGAATGTAGGTTGGAATCTTTTGATTAGATTATCTCCATGGAGACGTGACATGCCCAATTGTGAGTATTAACTTTTGATTAGAAGGAGATGTGACACCACCCATTCCAGGCAGGTCATGATTAGATTACTAGAGCCTTTAAAAGGGAAACATTTTGGAGAAGCAATAGAAACGACAGAGCCAATAAAAACTTCAGAACAGAGCAGGACAGAAAGGACAGAGTCTAGAGAAATGATAGAAGCCTCAGAGATGACAGAAACTTCACAGCAGAGCTGTCACAGATGTGGACAAATGGAGGACAGAGACATGGATGTTTAGAGATGCCAGGAGCCCAGGAGATGTCACTATGAGATGTCAAGCATGCCAGAACTTGGAGAGAGCCAAGGGAAGACAAGAGATGAAAACACCCTGGAGAACTAAGTGAAAAACCTCCACAATGACAGAGGCTGAAAGCAATGGTGCCTAGAAGCAAAAGACCAGTACACTTTCCCAGCTGAGAGAACTGTTGCAGACGCATTGGCTTTCCCCAAATTAAGGAATTTCCCTGGATCCCTTAGTTTGGACATTTCTATAGGCTTAGAACTTAAACTTGTAACTTATTAAATTTTCCTTTATAAAAGCTGTTCCAGTTCAGGAATATTTTAGCATTCCGGTAGCTAGCAAACTAACACAACCACCTTGCCCTTACTGTACCCTGAGTGGTCTGTCTGTCTTTCTATTTGCAATTTGTTCTGTTTTTTTTTTTTGGGTGTATGGTCTAGGAAACAAACCCAGGTCTCCCGCATGAAAGGCGAGCATTTTACCACCAAACCACCTGTGCACCCGGCAATCTGTTTTGAACCTCTTTTTGCCATCAGTTTTCTAGAAAGAATGTAGTGAATCAATTTCAAGCTTGGGGCTATGCTATAACTTTATCCCCAATACCAATTTAAAAAAAAATTAATTTAATTTTTTAAAAAAATAGCAAAAAACATCAAATGTAAACATTTGTAATTTTTGATCATTCTGTTCTACATATATAATCAGTAATTCACAATATCATCACATAGTTGCATATTCATCATCATGATTACTTCTTGGAACATTTGCATCTATTCAGAAAAATAAAAAGAAAACAAAAAAAATTTATATATACGATATCCCCCACCCCTCCCCGATCACGAGTATTTCATTCTAAATTTATTTTAACATTTGCTCTCCTATTATTCATCTTTATTCCATATGTTTTACTTGTCTGTTGATAAGGTAGATAAAAGGAGCATCAGACACAAGGTTTTCACAATCACACAGTCACACTGTGAAAGCTGTATCATTATACAGTCATTTTCAAGAAACAAGACAACTAGAACACAGCTCCACATTTTCAGGCAGTTCCCTCCAGCCTCTCCACTACATCTTGACTAACGAAGTAATATCTATTTGAAGTAATATCTATTTAATGCATAAGAATAACCTCCAGGATAACCTTTTGACTCTGTTTGGAATCTCTCAGCCATTGACACTTTATTTTGCCTCATTTCACTCTTCCCCTTTTGGTTGAGAAGGTTTTCTCAATCCCCTGATGCTGAGTCTCAGCTCATTCCAGGATTTCTGTCCCATGTTGCCACACCCCTGGGAGTCATGTCCCACGTAGACAGGGGGAGAGGGTGGTGAGTTTGCTTGTTGTGTTGGCTGGAGAGAGGCCACATCTGAGAAACAAAAGACGTTCTCTTGGGGGGGGGGTGACAAGAGTCACCTCAATCCCTTGATGCTGAGTTTCAGCTCATTCTAGGGTTTTTCTTAATCCCTTGATGCTGAGTCTCAGCTCATTCTAGGATTTCTGTCCCACGTTGCCAGGAAGGTCCACATCCCTGGGAGTCATGTCCCATGTAGACAGGGGGGAGGGTGGTGAGTCTTCTTGTTGTGCTGGCTGGAGAGAGAGGCCACATCTGAGCAACAAAAGAAGTTCTCTTGGGGGTGACTCTTAGGCCTAATTTTAAGTAAGCTTGACCTATCCTTTGTAGGGTTAAGTTTCACACGAAGAAACCTCAAGACTGGGGGCTCAGCCTATAACTTTGGTTGTCCGCCCTTTGTGAGAACATCAAGAATTCAACTTGGGGAAGCTGAATTTTCCCCTGTTCTCACCATTCCCCAAACAGGACTCTGCAAATACTTTTTTATTCACTGTTCAAATCACTCTGGGATTCATTGGGGCATCACTCTGGACAAACCCACAAAATCTCATGTCCTACTCAAGGTTCCATGTACTTATGGTGGTCAATTAAGCTGTATACATAAGTTATATTCGGAAATACACTAGTCAAAATATAAATTTTGTACCAGATAAACATTTTTTGCTTTAGTCCCACATATAAGGTGAAATTTTAAAATATTAATTACCATCTATTTTTAGCACCCTACAGTAATGACATTCCTTTGTTCTTCCTCATGCAAAAACATTTTTGAATTTGTACATTTAGTCACTATCATCATACATTCTAGGCATTCCTAGATTATACCATCTCAGTCTTTATTGTCTATCTTTCTTTCTAATTTCATTTGTGCCCCCAGCCCTCCTCCCTCTATCATTCTCACATGCAGCTTCATTCAGTGTTTTAACATAATTATATCACAGTTAGGTAGTATTGTGCTGTCCATTTCTGAGTTTTTACATTTCAGTCCTGTTGCACAATCTGTATCCCTTCAGCTCCAATTACCCAATATCTTACCCTATTTCTATCTCCTGATGGTCTCTGTTACCAATGAAATTCTCCAAGTTTATTCACTAACGTCAGTTCATATCAGTGAGACCATACAGTATTTGTCCTTTTGTTTCTGGCTAATCTCACTCAGCATAATGTCCTTAAAGTCCATCCATGTTGTTACATACTTCATAACTTTATTTTGTCGTACAGCTGCATAATATTCTATCATACCACAGTTTGTTTAGCCACTCATCTGTTGATGGGCATTTTGGCTGTTTCCATCTCTTTGGAATTGTAAATAATGCTGCTATAAACACTGGTGTGCAAATGTCCATTTGTGTCCTTGCCCTCATGTCCTCTGAGTAGATACCTAGCAATGGTATTACTGGGTCATATGGCAATTCCATACCTAGCTTTTTGAGGAACTGCCAAACTGCCTTCCACAGCGGCTGTACCATTTGACATTCCCACCAACAGTAGATAAGTGTGCCTCTTTCTCCACATCCTCTCCAGCACTTGTCGTTTTCTGTTTTATTGATAATGGCCATTCTGGTGGGTGTGAGATGATATCTCATTGTGGTTTGATTTGCACTTCTCTAATAGCCAGGGAAGTTGAACATCTCTTCATGTGCCTTTTGGCCATTTGTATTTCCTCTTCTGAGAAGTGTCTGTTCAAGTCTTTTGCGCATTTTGTAATTGGGTTGGCTGTCTTTATGTTGTTGAGTTGAACAATCTCTTTATAAACTCTGGATACTAGACCTTTATCTGATATGTCACTTCCAAATATTGTAGCCCATTGTGTCCAACACCAAATTTTATGTTTTGGATTTAATTCCAAGCAAAATGGTCCCTCTATACATGGTTTTTACTCAGCTTTGCTACAGTTTTAAAAAAGTAAGTAAGCTATTCTCATTCAGAATATAATTTTACAAGCATCTCTTATTTTCAGTTGCTCACAAAAGTTATTTATGCATTTTACTGAAATAGAATCTACCATCCCTAAACTGTAAAGAATTATCTGTACTTTTCCCATTGTTACTTCATTTAAATCATCACCAACGTTCCTATGCTGTTGAAGGAATGTGTTTTGTTTGGTTGTCGTACTGTTTTTACCATGGCAGAAAGAACAAGGTGTTTCCCCATGATTTCTCTTTCCTTTTTAAGTAGAAACCTCAAGAGAAGGTTTTTCATTATATTTAGTAAAATTCTGTCATAAAAATTGAGTACTGCCTATTGTATCTCTACAAGAAACCGTAGGGGTAAGTCTTCACATTCTGGATGCTTAGATACCTTGCTAATTGGGATGGTTTCAGAATGTCATGTGCTAAAAATCTGATGGCATAATATAAATGGGCACAGTTTTTTACTAAGAGTAGAAGTATATTCCTATTTCAAAAACCCTTGAGTTCAAATTTTTTGGACCAACTTCCTATCAGATCTTACTAACGAATCTTCTTCTATACTTCTTCTGTACTTTAGACTATGGTCTTAAAGTACATCCTGAAGAACTTAGCTCTAGGGCCATGAGTATTTTGCTCCCAAGTTCACAGAACATAAAATATAAAAAAATCAAAAGATCGGTACTAAAGAAAACATACACCTGACTTGCTTGAGTTCCTCCTTCACCTCTAAATTTTTAGCTTGAATAAATATTTCTAACAGACAAAAGCAAAACAGTAAGTGATATCATTTATTAGAGTTGCAAAATGAACAAGGTGGCAGCAAGAGTAGTTCTATCAAAATGGCTAACTGCCTGCTTGGCAGATTTTGCCACTATTAAGAATCACAAAGTACAATGAAAAACAGAATGATGCCCAATTCAAGCTGGAAAGATCAACTCAGATAGTACAAGTTCATATTTGCATAGCACCAGAAGTATCATAAGAAGGCTACTATATGAATTAAGAGTTACATGATATTATTTTTATTTGCAATTAGCTTTTTATGCAAGTTAAGTAGTCAGGTTCTAAATGTATTCCTTAGTCAATTTATTAATTCCTTCTATAAATCTGGTGAGCTGACATTCTTAATACTTATAGTTCTACAAATATCTAAAAAAGCTGGGCTGATAATGCCAGGAGGGATATAGGAATGGAGCATGAAAAAGAGGAATGCTGAGTATTTTCTGTATATTAGAAACTGTATACTATAATGCCCTGGTCTATGCACCAGTGGTTGGTGTATAAGGTTTTTTCACTAACTTACGGCAAAAAGGTTCTATTTTCTGAAATTGTTTTCTTTCTATTTCCATTATGTCAAGATTCCTTTCTTCTTCTTCTTTTTTTTTTTTGTAATGGGCTAGACAGTTTTGAAAAATGCATTTGGCAAAATTAAAAACTGTTAGTTCTTGCAATTTATTCTGAAAAACTTCAGCAACTGAAAAACATTACATTAGGGCTAATTTCACCTATTTTCTGTCCAAGCAAATTTGGCAAGTCCCTATTTTATACTGCTCCAAATTTTGACACTACTTTTCTCATCTGTGTCTAAAACATATTTTTGGGCACAGTTAAATGGGAAAGGATGGATGGTTCAAGGAACATATTAATTCTATTTCCCTATTTTCTCCATACCAGCAATCCCAATCTTAGTAACTATGGGACACAATGTCAGGTTGAAGATTGTGAAAAGTGTCCCAAATATAGCAGAAAAGTGTTGTAAACAAAATAGAAAAGTTTGCTATTGATTTCCTCCTTTTGGGGGAGATGAAATTTAAACTAGATTCAAGATTACTTCACTTGCTACTATTCTGATATATTTTTCCCATTGGAAGTAGGAGTAGAACTTCAAGTGCAGGGAAACGCCCACATCCTGTACTTTATCCCCTTACTCTGTTAAATTCTTTTTATTTACAGCACTTATCACCACCTGACATTAGAAAATGTATTTGCTTATTTTTATTTATTTATTTATTTTTTACACGGGCAGGCACTGGGAATCAAACCCTGGTCCTCTGGCATGGCAGGCAAGCATTCTTGCCTGCTGAGCCACCGTGGCCCTATTTGCTTATTTTTAAAGATGTTTCCCCCACCAAGATTAATAAGAACAGGGACTCCTGTTCTATCAATCACTGCCTAGAATAGCAGTGCTCCCAAGTTCTATTCTTGCTGAAAGGAGATATTCAATAAATACTTGGTCAATCAATGAAATAACTTAAAACTAAACTGCATTACATATTGCTTTGTCTGCCCAAATTTCTCACTGCAGTACCCATTCCCCCAATCAAATAAGGCCTCCAAAGCTATCTTATTTGTATAAATGATGTATCATTCAAGTCATTAAATTATTTAAATATGTTTGGTGTAAGCTCACAAGGCATAGTGTACCATAAGTGTAGCATGGCTATCAACTCACAATCTTTAAAAAACAAAAACAAAAACAAAAAAGCACAAGAAACCCTTCTTAAGAACTCTCCTTTTATTTAGCCTTGAATTCTTCCGTCTTACATTTCCAATAGACTAATAAATTAATTCTACTTTGAGTTATAATTTTCATCTCAAATTTCAGCATGTTTAAAACCAAACTCACCATCTCACTGTGTTTAATTCCTTTTTGCTACTTACTGCCTGGTACAACTGCTCTATGGCAGAAAAACAATGGGCTGGGACAGAAATCCTTGTTCTGGAATCAGTTCTGCTTATCAGGAGTTTAGATAGAAAAGTCTAAGGGGAGATGGGGGGAGGGGGGCTAAAAAAGAGGTTTCCTTGGTTAGATATCATTCTCTCTTTTTTTTAAACATTTTCCTTTTTTTCCCAGAGAATTGCTTATTTACCTTAAAGGAGGCTTCAAGGACAAATTATTTGGGTGGTCACCCAAGAAATCATAAAGCTACAGATTCTGTGGTACCAGAGAACTTGACAGGTCAAGTCAAGATTCCACAAGGATCAAGATGCAGAGAATCAAACCACATCAAAATGTTCTAGATAATATATTTTAATGAATTCCAAAGACTGTAAGAGGGGTTTAGATCAGAGGTTGACCTAAAAGGATCAGATAGTAAATATATTAGGCTTTGTGGGCCATAAGGTCTTTGCTGCAACTACTTAACTCTGATGCTGCAATGAAAAAGCAACCATATACAACACATAAGTGAATGCAAGCCTGAATGGAATGCTGGAGCCTAAAAGGTATGGTCTTTTAGATCATGGTAAGGATTTTAGATAAGAGCAATGAGAAGTTACGAAAGGTGTTTGGTAGAAGGGGGAAAAATACTACCCACAAACTTATGGTTTACTAAGATCAGTTGCAATGCGGATTTTGAATTCACGTTGACAGACTTCCCATACTCTATCACATTTAAAATCCATTGGTCTATCTTGCATTTTGAATGGATCTTCTCCCCAGTATGATTTTGTAATATGCAAACATTGGTCATGTGAAAAATACTGGCTCACAGTCACAAAGATCTTCCAAATGTTAACACATTTCATTGCAGAATATTTTAAGAAATCACTTAAATTGTTACTATCACTACTGATCTTATTAGAGATTTTTTTTAAGTACT
The DNA here is from genome assembly GCA_004026745.1 of Myrmecophaga tridactyla. Classification (NCBI taxonomy): domain Eukaryota; kingdom Metazoa; phylum Chordata; class Mammalia; order Pilosa; family Myrmecophagidae; genus Myrmecophaga; species Myrmecophaga tridactyla. The sequence continues at coordinate 13,611 of PVIY010039940.1, forward strand.
AGAAGGATGTAAAGCTCATGGCAGCTGACAGAAATTTTCCAAAATTCTAATTTTCATTTGGCAACAAATCATATTTTCATTTGCAATATATAGTATCACAGTTGTGTTCCCTGAAGTGACAGGATCTTTTTTTTGCATGGGCACGCACTGGGAACGAACCCAGGTCTCCCGCATGGCAGGTGAGAGCTCCGCCTGCTGAGCCACTGTGGCCCAAGGATCATTTTAAAAATTTATTTATTTTGTTCTCAGAGTTTATTATTATTAATACATTTCCAAGTGCATTTTAACAAGCAGTTATAGAACAGATTTTAAAGTTTGGTATGGGTTCCAGTGCCACAATTTTTTGTTTTTTTTCTTCTAGCTGCTGCATTCAGCAGTCATATTTATTAGTCAAATCCTATTTTGTCTTCCTCTTTTTTGTGTGTGTGTGTGTGTGAAAAATAACATATACACAAAGAAAGCAATAAATTATAAAGTACATCGCAACAATTAGTTGTAGACCAGATTTCAGAGTTTGTTACGGGTTACAATTCCACAATTTTAGGTTTTTACTTCCAGCTGCTCTAAGGTACTAAAGACTAAAAGAAATATCAACATAATGATACAGCACTCATACTCATTTGTTAAACCCGACTTTCTCTGTATAACTCCACCATCACCATTGATCTTTTTCCCACTCTTTAGGGGTATTTGGGTTTTGCCAATTCTAACTTCCATGTTGGAAGGGGCTATTGATAATATGGGATGGGGGTTGAAATTAGCTGATATTCTGGAAGGGCTAGCCCCTCTGCATTTCAGGACTTATCTGGTCTAGGGACTCATGTGGAGGTTGTAGGTTGCTGTAAACTTATCCTAGTGCGTAGAATCTATATAACACCCGAGGTATTCCTTAGGATTGGCAGAAATGGTTTTGTCTGGGGTTTGGCAAGCTATGATACTTAGCAATGTCTAACTGAAGCTTGTGTAAGAGTGACCACCAGAATAGACTCTCGACTCAATTTGAACTCTCGGCCACTGATAACCTGATTTATTACACTTCTTTTCCCTCTTTTGGTCAGGATGGCATTGTTGATCCCATGGTGCCAGGGCCAGGCTCATCTCTGGGAGTCATCTCCCACGCCGCCAGGGAGACTTTCACCCCTGGATATCATGTCCCAAATAGTGGTGAGAGCAATGGTTTCACTTGTAGAGTTGGGCTTAGAGAGAGGCCAGATCTGAGCAACAAAAGAGGTACTACAGAGGTGACTCTTAAGTATACGAGTAAGTAGGCTAAGCTTCTCTGCTATAAACAAAAGCTTCACAAGAGCAAGCCTCAAGATCAAGGGGTTGGCCTATTGATTTGGGTGTCCCTAATGTTTGATACAATACCCAGGGTTTCCCTGGTGGTAGTTTAATAATCCCAGACTTTTCCTCCCATCCCTCAAGGGACTTTGCCAATATATATTTTTAACTTTTTAACTGTATAGTATAATATATACACAAAGCAAAAAAATAAAAAAAGTAACAGTTTTTTTTTTTTTCTTACATGGGCAGGCACCAGGAATAGAACCAGGGTCCTTGGGCACAGCAGGCAAGCGTTCTTACCTGTTGAGCCACCGTGGCCCGCCCAAAAAGTAACAGTTTTCAAAGCACTCTTCAACAAGTGGTTACAGGACAGATCCCAGAGTTTGTCATGGGCTACCATATGATCCTCTCATACTTTTCCTTCTATTTACTCTGGAACAGAGGAGGATAGGAGGTTTAAATATCTTTTTTTTTTTTTATCACCACAATTGTCTTTCTTCTTCTTTTTTTTTTTTGTGAAAAATAACATATATACTAAAAAAGCAATAAATTTCAAAGCACAGTACCACAATTAGTTGTAGAACATATTTCAGAGTTTGACATGGGTTACTATTGTAGAATTTTAGGTTTTTACTTGTAGTTGCTCTAAAATATTGGAGACTAAAAGAGATCAATCATATTCATTTGTTAAATCCTATCTTCTCTGTATAACTCCACCATCACCTTTGATCTTTCCATCCCTCTTTTAAGGGGTGTTTGGGCTATGGCCATTCTAAATTTTCCACACTGGAAGGGTCTGTCACTAATATGGGGTAGGGAGACGGAACTATCTGATGTTCTGCAGAGGCCAGGCCCTCTAGGTTTCAGGACTTATCTGGACCAGGGACCAATCCGGAAGTTGTAAGTTTATGGAAAGTTACTCTAATGCATGGAAACCTTGTGGAATCTTATGTATTGTCCTAGGTGCTCTTTAGGATTGGCTGTAATGGTCCTGGTTGGATTTGGCAAGTTATGACAGGTAGCAATGTCTAACTGAAGCTTGCATAAGAGCAACCTCCAGAGCAGCCTCTCAACTCTACTTGAACTCTCTCTCTGCCACTGATACCTTATTAGTTATATTTCTTTCCCCCTTTTGGTCAGGATGGAATTGTTGATCCCACAGTGTGAGGTCCCATGTCACCAGGGAGACTTTCACCCTTGGATGTCATGTCCCACATTGTGGGGAGGGCAATGATTTCAGTTGCAGAATTGGGCTTAGAGAGAGTGAGGCCACATCTGCAGCTTCATTCCATTTTGCTTTCAATAATTTCAATGTTTTTAAATTTATAAAGACCTGTTTAATGCCAAAATGTATGATCTACTCTGGAGAATGTTCCATGGAAACTAGAGAAGAATGTATATTCTGGTGTTTTGGAGTGTAACAACCTATATATATATCTGTTAGGTCTAATTCATTTATCAAATGGTTTACGTTCTCCATGTCTTTGTGGTTCCTCTGTCTGGTTGCTCTATCTATAGAAGAAGTGGTGTATTAAATTCTCTGACATGGTCAGGTTTGTATATCAACTTGGCCAGGTGGTGGTATCTGTTTGTCTGGTTGGGCAAGTGCTTGCCTGTCTGTTGCTGTGAGGACATTTCATAGAATTAAATCATGATCACGGTGGCTGTATCCACAGCTGATTTCATTTGTAATCAGCCAAGGGGAGTGTCCTCTTTAATGAGTGATGCTTAATCTAGTCACTGGAAGCCTTTTAAGGAGGATTCAGAAGATACAGGCTCTCTTCCTGCTTCAGCTGGCAAGCCTCTCCTGTGGAGTTTGTCCAGACATTCCACTGGAATCGTCAGCTTTACAACCTGCCCTACAGATTTTGGACTCTATGTTCCCACGGTTACGTAAGATACTTTTATGAATTTTGTATTTACGAATATTTCCTGTTGATTCTGTTTCTCTAGAAATCCCTCCCTAATACAACTTGGTACCTGGAGTGGTTCTTAAGAAACAGAATCATAAAAATGGGTTTTTATGAATGGTTTTCTATTCTGACTGGACTCAAAGGCACTTAGGACTCTTACTCCCACAATCAGAATGACACTGCCAATCCATGGAATGAGTTGACAAAAGAGATAGTCAAAATATCACCATTGATTCTTCTATTGCTTCACTTGTACAAAGCCAAGCTCTGGGGGATAATGTTTTTGACACCTTTACAGAGGAAATAGGAGGTACAGAGATGTTGGCTGGTTGTTAGATACACTGGATACATTAATGAGTGAAAGGGATGGGCTTAAGGCTTCAAACGAGAAAATAAAGTGCCATCTGACAGATGTGAACATTTCTATGAGTGTCCCAAAGGAAAATCTATTTCCTGTAGCCGTAGACTTGAGATCGCTGAAATTCGGCTCAGAATCTTATTGTTAAGAGTAGCAACTTTACAATGTAAACTGAAATCCCAATCTTGTACGGTGTCTGCTGTTAAAGTGAGGGCACTGATCAGAGAGTGGGACCCTGAAAAATGGATAGCTACATATGGATTGATAATGATGTCAGTGGCAAGGTTGAAACCCTAGGTCATGCTGAGTCTTCTCTAGATAACCCTGTAATAGTCTGCCCTGAAGACATACCCACCCCACCTCTAGCCTGCCTTGAGGAGCTGGCCACCCAACCTCCACCTGAAGGGATTAGCCCTAGAGTGATTAATCCTGTTCCACCAGATGAAACTTCAAATGAATGCCCTGAAGCAAATGTCTTGGAAGAGATTTCTAATTCTTTACATGATCCACCCCCACCACTCACTGCTTTCAGATCTATAACTAAAGTCCCAACAGGCCCCTGAAGGTGAGGTACAAAGTATCACACATGAGGAGGTACTTTATACTCCAAAAGAACTGTGTGAGCTTTCCAATTTATACAGACAGAAATCAGGGGAATATGTGTGGTAATGGATTTTAAGGGTGTGGGTTAATGGCAGGAGGAATATAAGGCTGGATCAGGCTGAATTTATTGATATGGGTCCACTAAGCTGAGATTCTGAATTCAATGTTATAGCTCAAAGGGTTAGAAAAGGGATTAACAGTTTGTTTGGATGGTTGGTTGAAACAGAGATCAAAAGGTGGCTGATATTACCTGAGGTTGAAATGCCAGAACTGCCCTGGTATAATGTAGATGAGGGGATCCAGAGGCTTAGAGAGATTGGAATGTTAGAGTGGATTTATCATGCAAAGTCTGCTACTACACCCCAGAAATGTCCGGAGAACGCAATTTTTACCAGAACAGTGAGAAATAAATTTGTGAGACTAGCACCATCATCCCTGAAAAGCTCTGTAGTTGCACTTCTCTGTAGGTCAGATATTACTGTGGGAACTGCTGTCACTGAGCTGGAATCCTTAAACACAATAGGGATGACCGGATGCCGAGTTGGCAGAAGCCAAGTGACAGCACTTAGTTGCCAAAGATAGGGTGGACGTGGCTATTATAACAGACAGTAAACTCAAAGCAAGAGTTAAAATAATTTGACTTGCAGAGATTTGTGGCATTGGCTAGTAAATCATGGGTTACCTAGAAATACAATAGATGGGCAGTCTACTAAAATTCTTGTTTGAGCTACATAAACAAAAGAGTTCTAGGTCAAGTGAACAGAAGTCTAACTGGAATTACAAAAACACAGAGTTATGTCCCCTTAATCAATTTCCAGACTTGAGACAGTTTACAGACCCAGAGCCCCTTGAATGAAGGAGAGGCCAGGTCCCTTTAGGGGAGAACCCTGTTACACTGTCACAAATTTATACTGTTAATCTTCCTCTAAGCCTTCCCCAAGGAGACCAACGGCCTTTTACCAGGATAACTGTGCACTGGGAAAAAGGAAATGATCAGATATTTTGGGGACTATTAGACACTGGTTCAGAATTGATATTAATTCCAGGGGACCCAAAACGTCATTCTGGCCCACCAATCAGAGTGGGGGCTTATGGAGGCCAGGTGATCGATGGAGTTTTAGCTCAGGTCCGTCTCAGAGTGGGTCCAGGGGGCCCCGGGACCCATTCTGTAGTTATTTTCCCAGTTCCAGAATGTATAATTGGAATAGACATACTGAGCAACAGGCAGAATCCCCACACTGGCTCTCTAACTCATGGAGTGAGGGCTATTATGGTGGGAAAGGCCAAGTGGAAACCACTAGAATTGCCCTTACCAAGCGAAATAGTAAATCAGAAGCAGTACTGGATTCCTGGAGGGATTGCAGAGATTACTGCCACTTAAAGGCCTTAAAGGATGCAGGTGTGGTGATTCCCACCACATTCCCATTCAACTCTCTTATTTGGCCTGTGCAGAAAACAGATGGGTCTTGGAGGATGACAGTGGATTATCATAAGCTCAACCAGGTGGTAACTCCAACTGCAGCTGCTGTTCCAGATGTGGCATCATTGCCTCTTTCCCCAGCAACTTCTGTCATTGCCCAATGGGCTTATGAACAAAGTAGTCACGGTGGTAGGGATGGAGGTTATGCATGGACTCAGCAACATGGACTTCCACTCACCAAGGCTGACCTGGCTACAGCCACTGCTGAGTGTCCAATCTGCCAGCAGCAGAGACCTAAACTCAGCCCCCGATATGGCACCATTCCCCAAGATGACCAGCTGGTTACATGGTGGCAGGTTGATTACATTGGACCATTCCCTTCATGGAAGGGGCAGTGATTTGTTCTAACTGGAATAGACACACACTCTGGATATGGGTTTGCTTTCCCTGCATGCAATGCTTCTGCCAAAACTATCATCCGTGGGCTTACAGAATGCCTTATCCATCGCCACGGTATTCCACACAGCATTGCTTCTGATCAAGGAACACACTTCACAGCAAATGAAGTGCAGGAATGGGAATATGCTCATGAAATTCTCTGGTCTTAACATGTTTCCCACCATTCAAAAGCAGCTGGATTGATAGAATGGTCTTTTGAAAATTCAATTACAGTGCCAACTAGGTGGCAATACCTTGAAGGGCTGGGGTAATGTTCTCCAGAAAGCTGTGTATGCTCTGAATCAGCGTCCACTGTATAGTGCTGTTTCTCCCATAGCAAGGATTCATGGGTCCAGGAAACAAGGGGTGGAAATGGGACTGGCACCACTCACTATTACCTCTAGTGATCCACTAGGAAAATTTTTGCTTCCTGTCCCTGCGACCCTGAGCTCTCCTGGTCTACAGGTTTTAGTTCCAAAAGGGGGAGTGATTCTACCAGGAGAAACAACAACAACTCCATTGAACTGGAATCTAAGACTGCCACCTGGTCACTTTGGGCTACTTATGCCACTGGATCAACAAGCCAAGAAGGGGATTACATTACTGGCTGGGGTGATTGACCCTGGCTATCAGGGGGAAATAGGACTGTAACTACACAATGGATGTAAAGAAGAGTTTTCCTGGAATATGAGATCCCCTAGGGTGTCTTTTAGTACTGCCATGTCCTATGATTAAGATCAATGGAAAACTGCAACAACCCAATGCTGGCAGGACAACCAATGGCTCTGAAACTTCAGGAGTGAAGGTTTGGGTCATACCACCAGGCAAAGAACCACAGTCAGCTGAAGTGCTTGCTGAGGGTAAAGGGAACATAGAATGAGTAGTGGAAAAAGGTAGTGATAAATATGAACAAGGACCACATGATAAGTTACAGAAACGAGGACTGTAATGCTGTTTGGTTCACGTTATACTATTTAAGATGCCAAGTTTAAGAGTGAATATTACCCAAGGACTTGGACCCTATTCTGGAGAGATTTAATGTACTTCCGGTTATATGCAGAACAGCTGAGTACTGTTAGGTGAGAAAAAAAAATGTGTCTTTTATTGTTTTCTATTTAGAAATTAGGTATGGTTTAAGGTGACAAGTATAGTTCCAAGTTGACAAGGGCTGGACTGTCACAGTCAGGTTTATGTGTCAACTTAGCCAAGTGGTGGTACCTGTTTGTCTGGTTGGGCAAGGGCTGGCCTGTCTGTTGCTATGAGGACATTTCATAGAATTAAATCATGATCATGTTGGCTGCATCCACAGCTGATTCCATTTGTAATCAGCCACAGGGAGTGCCTCCTTTAATGAGTGATGCTTAATCTAATCACTGGTTAGCCTTTTAAGGAGGATTCAGAAGACACAGGCTCTCTTTCTGCTTTAGCCAGCGAGCCTCTCCTGCGGAGTTTGTCCAGACCCTCCACTGCAATCATCAGTTTCACAGCCTGCCCTACAGATTTTGGACTCTACGTTCCCACGGTTATATGAGACACTGATATAAATTTTATATTTATAAATATTTCCTGTTGATTTCTGTTTCTCTTGAGAACCCTAACTAATACAGTCTCCTACTATTATTGTTGAAACATCAATTGCTCCCTTCAGTTTTGCTAATGTCTATCTCATGTACTTTGGAGCTTCTTGATTGGGAGCACAGACATATATGATCATCATTTCTTCTTGGTTAATTACCCTTTTACTAATATATAGTGTTCTTCTTTGTCTCTTATGATATCTTTACATTTAAAGTCTATTTTGTCTGATAGTAGTATAGCTACTCCTGCTTTCTTTTGGTTACAGCTTTACTGGAACTTTTTTTCCATCTTTTCACTTACAATCTATTTGTATCTGTGTGCCTAATATGAGTCTCTTGTAAGCAGCATATATATAGCTGGAGCATATTTCTTAATCTATTCTGCCAATCTGTATCTTTTAATTGTTCAGTTTAGACCGTTAACATTCAAAGTTATTACTTGTAAAGGCCTTTTTTGAATCCACTATCTTATTCTTTGGATTTTATTGGTTAGATCTATATATTCTTTTCCCTCTTTCTCTTTTTAGCCTTTAATCTAACCCTACTGGTATTAATTCTGTGTCCTCCTGCAGACCTCCCTTTCCTGTCATTCTTTTTCAGCCAGCGGAACTCCCTTTAGTACTTCCTGTAGAACTGGTCTCTTGTTGACATATTCTCTCAGTCTTTGTCTATGAAAATCTTAATTTCTCCCTCAGTTCTGAAGGACAATTTGGCTGGGTACAGAATTCTTGGATGGGAGGCTTTTTCTTTCAGGACCTTAAATACATCATACCACTGCTTGTTCGTCTCTTTAGTGCCCAGATGAGTAGTCCAAACTCAGTCTTCCATGGTTTGAATAGTCCAAACTCAGTCTTCTGTGGTTTTCCTTGGATGTAGTAGATTGTTTTCTTGTGCCACTTTCAGGATTTTCTGCTTCTCTTCAACATCTGACAGGCTAATTAGTATGTATCTTGGAGAAGGCCTATTTTAATTTATTCTATTTGGAGTTTGTTGGGCTTCTCTGATTTGCATATTTATGTCTTTTATAAAGGATGGGAAGTTTTCCCCTATTACATGCTCCACTAATCTTCCTGGCCCTTTATTGTTCTCTTCTCCTTCTGGGACACCGATGATTCTTATACTTGTGCACTTGTTTTGTCCATCACTTCCCTGAGATCCAATTCAAAATTTTCCATGTCTTTTTTTTTTTTTTTTTTGGTTATTTGCACTTTTGTTGTTCAAAATCAGTTGTCCTGTCTTCTAGTTTGCTTATTCTTTCTTCTGCCTCTTCAAATCTGCTGTTGTGTGTCTCTAGTATATATCTGATTTGGTCTACAGCATCTTTAATCTCTGTGATATCTGCTATTTATTCTTTCAAATTCCTCTTTATACTCTTCTAGTGTCTTCTTGATCTCCATTATGTCATCAGTCATTCCAATGATTTTATTTAGTAGAGTTATAGGAACATCTTTGATTAGTCGTTCAAAAGTCTGTGTCTCCTCTGGTGTTATAATTTTGTCATTAGAGTGAGCTATATCTGTCTGTATCTTCATATAGTTAATGATCTTTCTTGTCTTTGAAGCATGAAAAT
>PVIY010039941.1:0-22706 GCA_004026745.1 Myrmecophaga tridactyla
AAAAAAAAAACACTACATCTTCCCAAAAAAATTAGTGAAAAGAGTGGCATCATTTGCTATTTTTGCAAATATCTTTAATGTCCAGATTCTGCCGTCAAACTAATGTTGTAGATTGTTTTAAAGTATGTGGAGGGAAATTAACCTCACACAAAGACATAGGAATACGTAAACAGCCTTTTCCGATAATTATGAATATTTTTCCTTGACACTACATCAAAGCTAAGTGGTGATTTCTTAAAGGCTGGTTGCAGTGTGGACTACGGACCCATCAATAAACCTTTCACAGTCTATTATGTTAAAAGACATTGGCATGGTGGTGATTAAACAGATGCTTTCATTTCTCAAACATTATACCTAAAAAGCATGAATTTTATTGTATATAAATTACATCTCAATAAATCTGACTTTTAAAGAAACAAATTTGAGGGCGTGCAAGGATACTTCAGTGGTAGAATTCTCGCCTGTCATGTGGGAGACCCGGGTTCAATTCCTGGCCTGTGCACTTCCCAAACAAACAAACGATCAAACAAAATTCAACAAATGGTGCTGCAATAATGAGATACTCACATGGAAAAAGAATGAAATGTGACCCCCACCATAGAGCCTACAAAAAATAATTTTATTTTTTATGCATTATCAATGGATCCTTTACTCATGCGTGGTTTCATAACACCATGCGTTGGTCTTTTAGAAATTATTGGTTTCACTGATTTCTGCAGAATGCCCAAATGTTGACACATTTCATTATACAAGAACAAAAAAAAAATCACATTCATTAATGTCATTACCAATCTCATCAGAAAAGTTTTGTTAATATTGGGGACACAGTCAAGTTCATGGAGGCAGATACATATTTTCCAAAAGTCACATTTTCACTCCAGAGCTCAAATTTGATCACTATCAACAAATACTGTCAGTTTTTTCCCTGAAGTGACAGGCTCATTTTCAAGGAAATGTATGTCAAATATCTAAAAAAAATAAGTTTCTCAATCATTCTTTCAAGTAAAAATCGTGCTCTGTAAGAAAAGTGAAAAGTCCAACTAGCAACTCAAACCATCACACAGGAGCTTTTCCTTGAGATAATATACCTCCATAAGCATCAGAAGCTTTTATGCATGCTTCCTAGTCGGTCACACAGAATATATATATTTTTTACTTAGTTGTATATTCATCATTTCTTAGAACATTTGCATTAATTCAGAAAAAGAAATTAAAAGACAATAGAAAAAGAAATAAAACGAACACAGGAAAGAAAAAAAAAAGAGACTATACCTACCATACTCCTTACCCCTTGCTTTCATTGATCACTAGCATTTAAACTAAATTTATTTTAGCATTTGTTCCCCCTATTATTTATTTTTATTCCATATGTTCTACTCCTTTGTTGACAAGGTAGATAAAAGGAGCATCAGACACAAGGTTTTCACAATCACACAGTCAAATTGTGACAGCTGTATCATTATTCAATCATCCTCAAGCACCATGGCTACTGGAACACAGCTGGCAATGTGGGACAGAGATCTTGGAATGAACGGAGACTCAGCATCAAGGGATTGAGAAAACCCTAGAATGAGCTGAGACTTAGCATCAAGGAATTGAGAAAACCTTCTTGACCAAAAGGGGGAAGAGGGAAATGAGACAAAGTGTCAATAGCTGAGAGATTCCAAACAGAGTGGAGAGGTTATCCTGGAGGTTATTCTTATGCATCAAGTAGATATCATCTTGTTATTCAAGATGTAATGGAGAGGCTGGAGGGAACTACCTGAAAATGTAGAGCTGTGTTCCACACAGAATATTAAATAAAGATATGTACTCAAAAGGACTATGACTTAAAGAAATTAATAATTTGTACTGCTTCTTCAAGGACATTCACAAGTGAAACTAACATTCTTGTTTTGTTTTGCTTTGGTGCAAGTGCATGGCTGTGAAGAATGTGATGACTCAGTACAGTTTGGTGTCCCCTCTTTGATTCATGCTAAGGCACCAGCAGTTTTACCCACCATCGCTTTTGCAACACTGGTGCAAACACAAAACAATGAAAAGGCAAATAACATCTTCATATTCTTATGAACATAGCTTTGAGTTCATGGATGCCCTGAAATTGCCGTGGGAATCTCCAGGGGTCCACAGATCGCACTTTGAGAACTGCTGCACTGAGGCACTGTCTTCATCAGCATGGCCAACATTTTCCAGGGAAAAGACAAGATAATAGGCAGCATGTACACTTTCTTTTTAAACAAGTGACTAAAAGTTGAACACCTCACTTCCACTCATATTCCACTGGTGAGAACTTAGTTATGTGGCCTCACCTAGCTGCCTGGTAAGCTGGGAAAGGCATAGTATATGGAAGAAGGGGAGAACAGATTTGAGGGAATAACTAGCAGTATGTCCCACCCACCCAATCAACTAATGAGCAGAATAAGTGAAAGAGTAATCATGCTAGGAGGCTCATAAATAATTGAGGACATGGGCGCCTCTGGGTTTAACCCTGGTCAGAGGGAGCATGGAGATGGTGGGACAGAGGCAGAGGTGTAACTAAGACCATGGCTCCAAGGCTGTGGCAGGGAGGATGGAGTACTAGGAAGAATGTCCTCCAAAGGAAGGGATCATTGGAGAAACAGAGAAAAGACCAGCAGAGGAAACTGCAGGATTAGCAAAGCAGCAAGTCATTTGTGGGCTGAGTGAGCATATGGTGGGATACCCGGTAACTCTTTCAACTAGAAAGAACCTTGGGTTACAGCATTATCACTAGTGGGGTTGAGGCATAAATTGGCTGCTCTGTGACTCTTATTATGACCTTATTGTGTTCCTAGGCTGGAGGGATGATGTCAGTCTGGACTGTTTTATGTTTTTAGTAGCTGTCCTTGGTAGAAATATATTCATACCTGAGGCTTGGGTCCAAATACTTTATTAATATTCCTTTCTCAATAGCAATAGAATAGAAAGGAAGAGCCAATTCTGCAGAAAGCATGACATTTTGCAGAAAAATGATGCCACCGTAGTGCACAAAGTTCAAGAAAATAGAGGTAACAAACTCATGTCCAGAGAACAAATTTCTAATCACAGAGGATAGGCATTCTGAAAGCCAAGGTTAAACCAACCTTGTAAATCTAGACATAGGGGAAATATGGGACCAAAAGGCTTTTAATGGCTGTGCCTTATTTGATATGCAAACAAAGGTTTACAAAAACTAGAGGGACAGGCTAGAAGGCATCCGTTTGAGATCAGAACCTGGTCAATAGAGCGGTCATAGGTCTCTGGGCTTTGTTTCGTCAGCAGCAAGCAGAAAAAATGTCTATTGATTCCTGCTAAGAGTACGGTTTTTTGTGTGTGTTTTGTTTTTTGGTTGTTTTTGTTTTTTTTTTTTTTGGTATATTAGCTCAGAAAACAGCTCATATCATCCATGAAACAATAGAAATGAAAGATACAGAGAGTTAAGGAAATGAGAAGGAAGCATGTGCCCACCTCAAGGATTAACGCAGTACCTGAGCCCAAATTTTGAATCCAAGTTTTTGGCCAGTTAGGCAAAAAGGCAAACATAGAAATTTATATGGCCCTCACCGTAAGAAGGAAAAATGCAAAGTTTCAGGGAGCACTAACTTCTCAAACAAATTTTTCATATGGGTACTTTAGTAGGAGGAGTCTTTAGCTACAGAATGGACTTTCTCCTCCAACCCAGTTCTATGGTTAACGCAAATCAATGCCTTTAACCCTTACAATACCTATGGCTTATGTTACCAACTTTTATGGAGATGTTTCAAGAACCCACAAAAGCATAACAAATTCCATATGGGATGAGCGAATCTAATTATGACTTTTAAATTTTCCCAATTGACCTGAAATAAGTCCGACCTGGCAATAGTGAGCAATGCTGTAGGGGACCCATGCTACATTAGTCTCCAGCCAGGGCCTGCTGCCTCTGGGGGAGTCAGATGGACCAGCCTTGTCACTGCAGATCAGCGCCACCCCAGCCTCAGCACAAAGCCCTAGATTTTAAGTTAGAGACATTGACAGACAGTCCTGACTCTGCTACTCATTAACTATAATTTGGAGCACATCACCTAACCTCTTGGCACTGCATTGATCTCATGAGTAATAACAGAGCTACCCTTTTTGAGACTGTGCTCTGTGCCTTTACTGTTTAACAGCTCTTTTTCCAGCTGGAATATAAATTATCTGAGGGTAAGGACACTGTTGCTTTTGCCCATCGCTGGGTCCCCAACTGCAAACACAGGTCTGGTTGTTGTCGTGACTATGTGTCCATTGTCATCACTACCTTATAGATAAGCATTATTCTTATTTTACAGCTGAAGAAACTGGGACTCAGAAAGTTTAAGTGACGCTCAGAAGGTGACATAGCTGGTAAACCCAAGAGCCTAGATTTGGACCCCCTCTTCTTAACCCCAATGGAAACAGACAAGAGCACGCTCCAGGTTTCCCCCTGGCTCTGAGAGGCAGCAATCCCCTAACTGAGGCGCAGTCAGTGCCCCTGAGCACAGGGGTGCCTGTTTCGAGGGAGTGAAAGCCTCAGCAATTTTCACCACGCCAAGCCCGCAGATACACAAGCGGCCCTGTCAGTTTGGGGGCCTCAGGGTGGTAAGCCCTGGAGGCTCTTCGTGGGTGCAGAAGGCCTCTGGCCAACATCTCCGGCTCCCTGTTGCTGCTTTAGCACACCACAGTGCCGCATCCTCCCCCGCCCTCCTGGACGGCAGAGAGGAGGTCACCTGAAGCTAGTCACTCAGGTAATGTGATAGTTTCTGTAAACTTGTATTGATAAAGTCGGACTTAGATGTATAGGCATGGTACTGGAAGCTATGATCTCCTCATTTAATTAGAACGTTCAGCTTAGCTTTCACACCGGCTTGTTTGGCTGGTGTGTTACAATCTTGTAATTCCATCAATCCACGTATTGTTTATGGTGGATAAAATCCTCAGAAACTAATTTTATTTTTTTTTTCCTATTTGCTGACGACTAGCATAAAGGATCCAAAAAAATCTCACAAACTGCTAATAAGACCAAGTCGGCAACTTCCCTCTCACTAAGGGCAGGTGGCCAGTCCTCCCACTCCCACACTCCCAGCTGACTCCCTACTTCTAGACAGGCATCCAGGAAATCAGGAGACGTCAGGGCACTGGATGCCAAAGCCAAGTCAAGTTTCCACGTTTCTCTTGAGACCCTGCTTAGGTGGAAGCTGTGCATACTGACCTCACTGGGTTTCTGGATGTAAATTGTGCAAACACTAAAACCAAATCTCTGGTGCCCTACCCCACCCCCCTCCATAATATCTTGTTGTGGGTTATTTCTCACCTCTTCATTTTGCAAATTCCACTTAATTGCCATCTCAAAACCCAACTTCCTTTCCATAAACAGGCATAAAACCAAAGTGACTGAGTTTGGTTAGCAGGAACCATGTCGATCTTTAGGCTCTACTTTCATCCAAGCCAGACCTCTGAGGAGTCAGCAGTGAAGCTGAGATGGGGAGGGATGAGGGGGTTTCACTCTGCTGTCCAGGCTGTGAGCGCCTCCTCTCCCACCGCAGCCTCTCGTGGGCACCAGGTACCTGCCAGCAGCCTAGGCTGGTAGCTTCGGGCTCCCTAGAAGCCTCTGCTCTTCTCCACAGGCACAAAGCTTCAGGCCCAACACTGGACAGAGAGGAAATGAGAAATAAGAGTGGAGAAAAAAGAGTAGTAACTTTAGAGGCAAAGGCAGCAGAGGGGAGGGAAAGAGAGACATAGAAATGAGGTAGGACATGTCAGAGCCTGCCAGCACCATGTCTTGTCAGCTAATGGTAATAATAATAATAACAACAATAATAAATAACATTTATCACATCATAAATGCTTTGTATGTGTTATGACTCATTGATCCATTCAACAAATATCTGACAGGCAAAATCCCTGCCCCTGTAAAGCCAATACCTTAGTCGGATGAGACGGACAATAAGCTAAATAAATGAAATACATAGTGTGCTAGAAGATGGTAAGTGCTAAGGGTAAAGACGCAGGGAAAGAGGAGAGTGAGGGTGAGGGTGGGAGGAAAGGGCTGCAGTCCTAGACACAGTGTCTAGAGAAGGGCTTATTGAGAAGATGACATGTAAGAAAGGCTTTGCTCACTTTTGGGCACTTCTGCAACATTTTTGGAATCCAAAAATGTTTATTATATATTTGAGCCAGATATATCCTTCTGTTCTTTTTGCATGTTATATTTATCTATCATTTCTATGTGTTTGAAGCAGAAGGAGTTATCAAAACATGAATTCCCTGCATCGTCTTGACTGGAATAGTCATTTCTTTGTACCAGCTGTAAAAGAACTAAACGCTTATCCAAGAAGATCAAAATGGTCTTTAAGTTTAGAAATCTTGTCTTGCAGAAGAAAGACCAGCAGATAGTATAATTCTTATAGTTCATCCTGCTAATGCTATACAATTCAATACAGAGAGATTTAGAATATGACAGGAAAATGCAAGATGTTTAACTCTATCCTATTGCAT
Source organism: Myrmecophaga tridactyla (assembly GCA_004026745.1). Lineage (NCBI taxonomy): Eukaryota > Metazoa > Chordata > Mammalia > Pilosa > Myrmecophagidae > Myrmecophaga > Myrmecophaga tridactyla. The sequence goes on from PVIY010039941.1 coordinate 6,493, forward strand.
CATTAAAAGACCACTTGAATCATCTTGCACTTGGGATCCTATTCAAATGTTAGGAAGCCTTGCACAGGATGGGCATCTCATTTGTACAGTTTGTTCCCTCTTGTGTAGTTTTTTCATAGACTCTGCAGAAGCACAGGCTCCACAGTCACGGAAACCGTTTGCACCAGGGAAATCTGTGAGAATAGAATAGGAGAAAGGGTTGAGGCTGAGGGGATGATGCCTGGAATGATTTTAATACTGATGATGGTGCCGAAGAAGTTAAACAGACAAGGCTGCAAACCGTCGAAAACATTAGGAAACATGTTAAATCAATCAAAATGAATACCTGAAGCAGAACAGATGTTAATTCAAGAAAAAAAAATACATAGCATATATTTGCATATAATGTTATATACAAATATGTGTATGAAATAAATATACTTTTCTATTATAGGGAGATACAAATAACTCCTAAACTGAAATCTTTCACTTAGAAGTGCATCTGAATTAGTAAGTAAAAGAATTAACAAAGCAATATGAAAACTCAGCAAAGAAGCACTGTCTGAGGTGACCTTGTTTCTTTCCAAGGTCAAGAACACTGGCAGTAACCTGCGGAGCTATCTAGTCTAACTAATGGACAGCAGGTGAAGCAGGGCCACTCTGGGGAGAGATGACTGTGCATGGCACCTGGGTTCAATGATATCCTGCTGGTAGCTTGAAACAGGACATGAGGGAAGTATTCACAGCCCAGAAATCAGCCAATGCTTCAACTCAGCCCCCTCTCCCTAGAGCCAGTTAGCACACACCGGGTAAGGGAGCAGCTGTCCTGCAACAAGGTGGCCTGAAAGGAGGCAAGAATGACAGAAGCAATTGTTACTGCACAAAAGTATACACCAGGTGTGAAATAAATGCACCAGTGATGAAGGTGCTCTAGGGAAGTGAGTACCAAAACATTCCATTGAGGTGCAAGAGATTCCAAAAATCTGTGAAACCAGGATTATATTGACTCCATTGACAAAATAAGCAGGAATAGCACCAGGTGATCCACTTATGAGTAGGGTTTCTAGAAAGTTTCCTTCAACAACTCTAGGAATTTCCCCAAACAAATGGTAGGCTTATCCCGAGACTCAATTCAAAAAGTCAAGGTCAATTTCCTATTTTTAATTTCCTTTATAAAAATGCTTTCCTCCTTAAAAGTAGAAGAAATATATATATATATGAATTCAAGTTCATCCCACAGCTTAACCATACACATATCAACCATCTAAATCACCAATAAAAACCACAAGCATTCCCTAATTATCCTAATTATTTTCTCTAATGAAAGATCAAAGCTTTCATCAAAACTGAAGAACTTAAGCCAAACAGGGTAGAGCAACAGTACAACAAACCACAAGAAAAAGTTTTTCGTAAAGTCGCCGTGTTGCTAGCTTAGAAGTTTGCAAGCTGACCGAACTCATGTAAATACTGGGGCTATATTAAATTTGACATCACTCATGGCTGAAATTATAAACTTTCTAATAAATAACTTAGAGTGGGAGGAAACATTTTATTTATTTATGCAGAACCCAAAAGTTGTTGCCTGGGTTTTTCCAGGATCCTTTGCAAAACTTTTCTTGTGAGTTCTTGTAACAGGAATAGCAACAAACAGATATGAAAAGAGGAAAATGATTGTCATTTATTGAAATAGAGATTTCATTTGTGACAGCTACGTTCTTTCTGTGGGTGTAAATTTCTTCAATTTTTAGGATAGTCAAAGTCTATTATTATACTATAACAGGGTGTTTAAGAATAGTCTTTGGCGACAGCTAGCAAAATCTGGGATTTTTCTTACTCTGCTACTTAGTAGCATTGTAGCTTCAGAAGAGCTACTCAATGGAGATTTTTTTTCATCTGTATGAATGGGGATAATGCCTAGCTCTCATAGTTACAGTAAAGATCAGGCAAAAGTCTATGCATGAAGTGATTAACACAGGACCTGGCCTAGAGCAAATGTGAGAAATTGCAGCTCTCTTAGTCTCCTCTTAATCAAGTCATGGTGTCCATGGAATGCTGAGTCCCTGTGGGCAGCACATTTCTCTCTGGTGCCCTCACACACCTCCACTTCCCTGTGTGGGTGTCACTTCATGGTTTCAAATCTGCAAACTCCAGTTGTACTTATTATTGCAATCATGTAATCTTTTTTTGTAAACTCATGAGATATGACAGGAAAGAGACAGCTGTTAAGCATTTCTATAAACACTAAATTTGATGCTTTGGAAAAATTCATAAACACAAAGCTCTGGGGAAAAGCTGTTAATATATAAGTTATGGATGGGTTGATAAGGAATATTGGGAAATTCTTTCAATGCCTTTAAAAAATTATCTAGACGATTGCTTCAAAAGTATCAGCAAATTATCCCTCCACTGTTAAAGGAATAACTGGAAATAGAAGAGGAAGCAGCGTGCACATGCATGCATGCATGCTGAATAAAGGAATAAGGTGGAAGGATTTGGTCAATGCTTGGGGTGGAGAAGGCAATGAGCAAAGAGAGGGAATTTGGTGTGACTCTCTTCTGCATCTTAGTTCTATGTCTTTAGGCAAACTACAAAGCCTCAGCCATAAAAAATGGGGCAGGAGGAGGGGCAAGGATAGGAAAAAAACTAAAGGCATAGATTTGAATCAACAGCTTTTAGGGCCCTTTCTAGCTCAATGATGCTTTGTTATCATAGATTTCAATATGAAGTAATGATGCATGCCAAAAAAGAGAAGCTTGGGGCCCAATGTAGAAACAACTCTGATTTGGACACGGACATTCATGGGAGGCTCCTTGATTTGCTAACACAAAAGTTAAACACCCATAGGACTTTCCCCAACAGGAATGAATGGTGCCAAGTCCAGCACTGGCCTGAGCTTACCAACGGGGCCCTATAGCCGGGTCAGCTTGTTGGTCTTTCAACTTTCATGCCATTATGGCAAATTTAAGACTTTTTTAAGAGATCTAGAATTTTGATTCTGGTCTAATTTACTTAAACATTTGTAGATATAGCTAATATTCAGCAAAGACTTATATAATCATGATGTGAGTTGATCAGTTCCATATGCAGTAGCAACACTTAGCAGATTTCATCTTCTCTATGTAGCCAATAAATTAAAATCTTGGAGTAATTGCTGAAAGGAAGGGCCCACTGCTTTCTATCTTTGCCCCGCTATAATCAACAGAAAGAGAAGAGGGATATTTAAAAGACAAATTATTGCCATTTAGTAGAGATTATCATCTGACCCCATTCACTAGAGCCTCAAGGCATTGGGCAAGTGGCCAATAAAATAATATGAGATGCATTAAGATCAATTTGTTAATTTTTAATGAGACTTCAAAATGCCCCAGTAAATTAATCATTTTGAGAATGCATTGTTGCTTCCATACTACACCTCCTTCTTATACATGAAAAAACTAACTGTTTTTAAAATCATATCCATCCTTTCCTTCAACCTCAAAGCTACAATAATTTCATGCTATTACTACCACTAACCAAAGCAGTCATAAAGTTGAAGAGCAAATACAATGAAAGAGCATTAAATAGTAGGACAGGATTTTCAAAGCAACCATGTTCTTTGACTCCATTTACCAAAAATAATAATAATAATTGTTTCAGTTTTCTAAAGCTGACAAAATGCAATATACCAGAAATGGACTGGCTTTTAACAATGGGGATTTATTAGTTTACAAATTTACAGTTCTAAGGCTGTGAAAATATCCCAATTAAGGCATCAGGAGGACGATTCCTTCTGTCAAGACAGCCTGCCAGTATTTGGGACACCTCTGTCACAAGGGAAGTTATATGGCCAGTGACTGCTGGTCCTTCTCTCCTGGGTTTCATTGCTTTCATCTTCTGATTCCAATGGCTTCCTCTCTAAGCTTTCATGGGTCCTCTCTTAGATTCTCCTCTCTATGAGCTTCTCTTAATTTCATCTCTCTGCTTCTGTATGTGTTTTTTCCTCTTATAAAGGTCTCCAGTACGTGGATTAAGACCTACTGGACTGTGTAAGTGTTAAGCTTCTCTCACGGAATTAGGAGAACATCTACCTTTAAATTTCTGAGTTATAGAAAAGAGTATTCTGTGTTCCAAATATTTAACATTCAATAGCCAATGAAAAACACTGTTAATTTTTTTTAGGTGTGAAATGCTATCATGAATACATTTTTCAAGAAATCATTATCTGTCACAAATAAGAGGAACCTAAATATAATGAAATATCCTGAATGAGCTTCTGGAACAGAAAAGGAATTAAGTCACATGGAAAATCTGAATAAAATATAAATTTCACTTCATAACAACATATCAAATAATGGTTCATTAATTGTGACAGAAGTATACTATTGTAAGATATTAATAGGGGAAACTGGGCGTGGTGTATATAAGAACTTTGCTTTATGTTTGCAATTTTTCTGTGAATCAAAAAGCATTTTAAAATAAAGTTTTTTTTTTAATGTTAAAACAAAAATAGCCAATGAAGATGTTAAATCTTACTTTTGAGTTGCAGACCTCTTTATGAGTGAGTGATGCCTGTGGGTCTGGCTGGAAGATGGCACTGCTGGGAAATGGAAGGGGATTGACTCTCCCACTGTGGGTTGCTATGTCTGCGCTGACCAGCTATGCAACACTCTCTTCTCTTTTATTCCAGGAAAGGGATGGGTCATATCTCAATTGAAATAATCTACTCAGAAGGTCCCACCCACAATAGGTCTGTACCAACAGGAATGGATTAAAAAAGCATGGCCTTTTCTGGGGTACATAACTTCAATTTACCACAGTAATAAATTGCAGTTTTAACGGAGGAAGACAGTGAGAGTCTTCCCCGTGGGAGTGATTGTTCACCTGTACAGGATGTCACATACTTCCACCCTTCCAACAAGTTAGATTACACACAAAACTTCATTTCAATTGATCTGTAACTTAACAAATGAAGGAGAGGGTTTAAAAGTGGACTACTGGCAAAGTGATCCGAATCCATGGGGACACAGGTCTTTGGGTACTTTGTTCCCTGTGTGCTCCCACGGTTTTGCACAACACCAAACACATAATAGATACTCAACAAATATATATTTTAACTAATGCTTGAAGGAGATTTAGTCCCCTCCCCACAGTTGGAAAACTGTGCAGAAGATGTAATGGAAGTATAAACAGAGCAGGTTAAAGGCAGTATCAGACCTACAGCTACTGGAAATGAGACTAGGGCTTTCCTGGAATGAAAGAGAAGAGTATGTTGCATAGCCGGTCAGCACAGACATAGCAACCCACAGTGGGAGAGTCAGTCCCATTCCATTTCCCAGCAGTGCCATCTCTCCAACCAGACCCACAGTCATCATTAATAAAGAGGTCTGCAACTCAAAAGTAAGATTTAACATCTTCATTGGCTATTGAATGTTAAATATTTGGAACACAGAATATCTCTTTTCTATAACTAGACGTTCTGCTAATTCCATGAGAGCAAATGAACACTTACATAGGCATTACAACAAAAAAAAAGTTTTAAGAAACCAGGTGGAGCACATAATAACCTCCATAAATCCTCCCAGCTAGGGCGTGAGCTCACAAGGACAGGGTTCTGTACCTGTCTATTCAATAGAAGAACCATTGGGATTAAAATTAGTAGAGCTGGATTTAAACATGAGCTTTACCTCTTGCTACCTGTGTAATAACTATCCTCCTGAGCCTCAATTTTCTCCTCTGTAAAAGATAATCCCTCCTTCACAGGGTGTTAAGATCGGTCGAACCTGGGAAACTGTATTTCATGCAAGCAGCTGAGAGATTCTGCTGTCGGGTGATTTTGCTGCTTCCTGGAACCATCACACTTTGAGTAACAAGGCGCAACACAAATGCCCCAAGGAACTAGGAGAGGGCCTCCTGTCTATCCTGAAACGATGGAGGGACACTGTGCGCTGTACACAGTATGACTGACTCCATGAGAGGGAATGTGGCAGAATTAGAGCTGATTCCTGGTTTGGAAACCTCCCCTGTACACCGCAGTCTGTTACTGGTGACCCAGCTACTACTTACTGATAGGCTGATGACCATAAGAACTTGTGAACAGGTGTGTGTGGCAGTAAAATAACCAAACAAACAAACAAAAAAAGGTGAGAATCATAACCTTAAGCATTTGTCTACTTCCTGAAAGGTAGCCCAAGAGGTTGGTATAAACACACATCAGTAAGATCAGTATGGGGGACAGGATGAGATTGTGGAAACTGTAATGATATTCTCCTATATATTGACATTTCTGTGCAATAAAATTGGGTCTCTGGCTTTTCCAGGACCATGGGATATGTGGTAAGGAAAAAGCAGTTTTCTGGTCAAAATGATTGATAATTTAAACATTCAAAGTGAGTTAAGATAAGCCATTCTAGAAGTAGTTCCAATGACCCAAGAGGTAAGTGCTATCCCAAAACAAAATTAATTTATAAAATGGGAATATTTCAATCAGACTTAAGAAGAAAAGATGATGTCAAAAACTGCCACAAGATATAACAGCAATTTTTAAAAATGATTATTTTAACTACTGGTACACATCCTTAGAAGCATAGAAAACTAATTGGATCACAGAAACATAGAAGAAAAGTCAGGTGACTTTGACAAAGCTGTGTAATATTTCTATATAATTCACTGAAGGATTAGATTTGCAAAAATGACACTACATTGTACCCACAAGAGTGAAAAAGTTCTATTTCCAGTAATCTGAAAATATATTAAAGCAGTAAATTTTACCAGATAACATAATCACCACATTTAGTATGTTTTTAAATTTTGAGAAGCATGCCTTTCCATGCTTCTGTCATTAAACCAACAAATACAGACAGCATGTATGTCTATCATGTGATTTTTACATGAAAACATAGTTACTTATCCCAAAATTTAACCTCTCACATAATCCCCCCATCCCCCTTTAGGGTTTCTTTCTGAGTCTATTGAACTTTCTTTGGATTTCTTTAATGATGCAACTCTTTGAGGACTGCTTACAATTTTGAAAATAGCCCAAAGTTATTTTAAATCAAGTATAATGAACAAGGCAGGACAACTAATACTGCTGGGGGGAAAACAAAAGCAAATAATTGGGACTGATTTTCTTCTGTGGCCAGAAAACTGGTTCTGAGGCAGTTTTGATAATAGAGCTCCAGAAATGTTTTCAGCCACAGAAATTTCACTCAAATAGTATCACACTGTCACGACTTAGAAGGCTAACACATATTTAAAGTTTGTTTTGTTTTAAAAACTGGCTCATAGCTCTTATTCTGGAGTCAACACACCCACAAGTATCCTGAGATGGGTTTCAGGGGTTCAGAATCTCCTGAAATTGGATGTAAAAATGTGGTATGTATGTGCCTTTATGCTTTTTTATTGAGGGAGAAAATTTTCTGCTCTCATCAGATTATCGAAGATACCCACAATCCTCGAAAAGCAAGCTGAGAAGTCTAACAGATATGTGGATGCAAATGTGCATCTTACTTGCAGTGTAACCTTGATCAAGTTACTTAAACACTCTGAACCTCATATTCTTCCCCTTAAAAATGTTGTTAATGCTGAGATTGTTGTGAAAATTACAATGAATGCAATGCTTATCATATAGTAATAACTCAATCAATGGGAAAATTATTGGTGCACAATTATAATGCAATAATGTGATTTAATCTCTCAAATAACCTGTTCATTGAAAAATGTTTTCAACTTTCTTGTGTCAATTCAGCCTTCCCTCAAGGCTCATCTTGCCATCTTTTTCCTTCATTTTTCTTCTTAGATTTACTCTCTTATTGCTGTCTCCAGCATCTTCCATTTCTCTCCTTCCCTTGTTTTCTTCTCTTGATATAGGCTTCCAACTTTTCATAAAATCTTCATTTGATCTTGCTACACTTCTATCCACAATTTTATACTTCATTTTCCTTTTGCCTCCTCTTTTTGAGCATATGGTCTGCTCCTAATGCTTCCAGTTTTTCACACTCAAAAATCTAAATATAGCTTCTGCCCATGAATGAAAACAAACCTATAAAGGTTGCCAGTTGCATTCCAATCATCAATTCCAATAGTTTTTCTCAATCATCAGCCTCCTTGAATTTCTCAGAGCATCTGGTATCATCATCCACTCTTTTATACCATGATATTATTTTCTTCTGTCTTCTAGACACATCCACTAGACTACAATATTATCCAAATCTCAAAATTTTCAATAGCTAACTTTTCTTCCCCTGAAAGAAAGTCCTCCCACTTCTACTTCCTTGTATTTCCAGCTTATTTGCTATCACCAGTGAAGTTCACTACTATGGGAAATCTAAGCCAGGGAGGGAGAGTTGGACATCCTGGAACAGAGATTCCAACAAGAAGCAAACTGCAGCCCCTCAGAGATCATCTATCCCTTCACTTGAAATCCACTCTGCCCAAGGAATGCACATTCCTAGCATACGGATATGCAAAATGTTTTTTATTTTTTAATTATGATTTTATTGTTTTATACAAAACAAGTTCTTTTATTTTAAAAATTCAAGCAAAAATACAGAAAATTTTGAAGAAAAAAAATCATCCCATATTCCTCTTCTCAGGTTAGCCCATACCATCTTTGATGAACACAATTTCTTGGTGCAACTTTAGAAATAAGTAATGGAACAGTATAGGACTAGGATCATATGGCACATGTTATTTTAATAAAAATATTAAATAAAATTTCACTTGAATTAAAAAAAACAGATTTTGAAGTGAAATTGAGTGGAATGATGGAACTTCAAATACATTTTCTTAACGAACCATAAGTCCAAAATATTCATCAAAGGGAGGTCTGGAAACAGAAATGGTCACAAGCACAGGCAGGGCAAAGAGCTGACTGAGGGAGGGAACAGTGAGAACACAAATCCCTTCTAAGAGGGCAGCCAATTTTCAAGTCCAGAATATACTTGCCTTTTGGGAATTGGAATCCGGTATTTTCAGATCTCCTAATTGCTCAAGAGAACCCAAAAGCATGGGAATTTATGTAAAACCTGATGTTTTTTAAAAGATAAAACTTTTTTGTCAAAAAAAAAAAACCTGCTGGGCGGCCGCCGTCGCTCAGCAGGCGGGGCTCTGACCTGCCGTGCTGGAGGTCTGGAGTTCGATCCCTGGTGCCTCCTGCCCATATGCAAATTAAAAAAAAAAAAAAAAAAAAAACCTGCTGTCCCCACCTATCCCTTCTGACCTGTAATTTTTTTTTTTTTTTTACATGGGCAGGCACCAGGAACTGACCTGTAATTTCAATCCCCGTAAGTAAGTACTTTTAATGCCTCGTTTTTTCTCAAGTATTTATCACCATATTTTAAAAATTGTGCTTATGTGATATTTCCTGATTTATCAATTTTAAGTGCAATCCATTCACTTCTTATTATGAAAGAAAAGTGACAATTAGTGTCCTTACTTGCCCCCCTACATCATTTTTGTTTAAGTTGCCATGGCTGTATAAAAACTGTTCACCGCTAAGTCAAGTGTTAAGCTATAATTATTTCCTTCATGTACAACTTTTGTTTCATTTTTCCAGAGAAGAATATTTTCTTTAATTTTTTTAGCTTCCCTCACTCTCAAACCATCTCTAAGAACAGCATCTTTCACATGAGCAAATGGATCAAATGGTATATTGATTCAGTTTTTCCCACCAAGAAATTTCCCTCCTGAAATGCCCTATCTTTTTGCTGTTTTTTCTAAGCATGCTTCCTAAAAGGATGTAGAGAAAGGGAGAAATATACTTACAGATTTTTATTTAAATAAATATTTTAAATATTAGCTGCCCTTGTTTTCATTAGAATCAGGTTTCTGGCTGACACAGTTCTTGCTGAACCTTCTTTACTTTTGGGCACCAAATCTACGGGCAGCCTAAACCTAATCCTGACTGCTTACGGTAAGGAAAAACCCTTCAGGCTTAACATTTCTTGTGAATGTGGCTCATTTTAGGGGTACTCTGTTTGTTTGTTTCTAATAGTGAGAGGTAACAGCTCAATAATTTACTTTATTTTCCAATATTAGTTTTGCTCCTGTGCGAGTGTTTCAGTGCTTTTGATGTATAATTTTTTTTTTTTTTTTTTACATGGGCAGGCACCGGAAATTGAACCCGGGTCCTCTGGCATCGCAGGCAAGCATTCCTGCCTGCTGAGCCACCGTGGCCTGCCCTGTATAATTTTTTTACAGCAGACATTAGTGCCCTGAAATCCAATTCAAATATCTTTGTAAAGGTTGCTGTGTGGATGTATGTATATTTTGGGGGGGAGCAGGTCCATGACTTTCATCAGATTCTCAAAGCAGTTTTTGATGCCAAGAGGGTAAACGTCTCTGCCTAGCAAATAAATAAATTTAGAAGGGACTAGAAGAAACCATCTGGCAATTAAGCAATTAAGCCTTCCCGGAGATAGCGTGAGTTATTCTTTTCGGGAAGCGGCTCACCCATGACTAAAGTGCACAGCTTTTCACCTGTCAAAACCACTAGGCTTCAAGGCTCCTCACAGGTCTGGAGGGCAGAGTTAGGGTCTCTGATCACAGGGACCCTACTGCTTGTGATTACACTTCTTGAGAGAGCTCTTTATAGACTTCATCTGTAAAAATTATGACAGGGGAAACTGAAGAGGGCCTGAAAATAATGCCTGAGACAGCTTACCAAGGATGATGGTAGCAAATGGGTCACTCAGATAAGTTCAGCCAGCCTACTCGGTGCACACGGCCACATCGCAGATCTCACAAGTTGCACCCTGCTGCGCAGACACGCCTTGCTGCACCCCAAGCTGGTTCCTGGGAAGGGACTGGGCTTGTGGAAAACACATTGGTGAAGGAGGCACCTGCATTTCACGCTGCTCCACCGTACTCTCACCACATTCCTCAAGTGTGAGATGAGGGAATTTAAAGGGAAAGGAAACTGTATTTTATTTCATTGAGTATTCATAATGAGCCAAGAGCCTTAAATTCATTAGTTCAGTTAATCAACTCAGTAATGGTACGGGATCTAATATAATCTTCACTTTACAGATTTAATCGCTGAAACTCAGAGAGATGAATAAATTGTTCAAGATCACACAAATAGTGAGTCACGGGCTGGAATTCCAACCAGTGGGATTTTTTCCTCTTCTGTTACTCAGGAAGAGGGAAAAAAAGAACAGGCATTTTCTTTTTCCATCATAATGCTATGATTCTAAATCCAATCACGAAGCAGCAAATTTGTTATGGAAATATCACACTTGAGAGGAGGTCTCTATTAATAATTTAAGCAAAGCGTACTTTTTACAAAGTGAGTAATTAATAACCACTCCATCATTAATTTTTTTCTTTGAGTATATGTGATATCTCCCACATAGGATTTTCTTAGAGCAAATTCTTTCAAAACCAAGTCTGTGTGAAAAAATAATTCAATTCAAATAATAAATTCATGTACTGCATCATGTTAAGTATATATTTTGAAGAATTATTTGTGAAATACTATCTCTAAACTGCATAATCATCATAAAATTCATCTACATAAACTTCCGTGAAAATCAGAAAATGGAAGTACCAGATCTCACCTCTGAGACATTTGATGGCAAATGCCCAATGAAAAGAGAGGAAGAGAGAAAGTGGTAGGAGAAATACAATTTAAATGAGGGTTGGTGACGCTGTGGAAGGCAGTTTGCCAGTTCCTCAGGAAGCTAAATATAGAATTGCCATATGACCTGGCAATACCATTGGTAGGTATCTACTCAGAGGACATGAGGGCAAGGACACAAACAGACATTTGCACACCAATGTTTATAGCAGCATTATTTATAATTGCGAAGAGATGGAAACAACCAAAATGTCCATCAACAGACGAGTGGCTAAACAAACTGTGGTATATACACACAATGGAATATTATGCAGCCGTAAGACAGAATAAAGTTATGAAGTATGTAACAACATGGATGGACTTTAAGGACATTATGCTGAGTGAGATAGCCAGAAGCAAAAGGACAAATACTGTATGGTCTCACTGACATGAACTAACATTAGTGAATAAACTTCGAGAATTTCATTGGTAACAGAGACCATCAGGAGGTAGAAATAGGGTAAGATATTGGGTAATTGGAGCTGAAGGGACACAGATTGTCCAACAGGACTGATTATAAAAACTCAGAAATGGATAGCACAATACTACCTAACTATAATACAATTATGTTAAAACACTGAATGAAGTTGAATGTGAGAATGTTAGAGGGAGGAGGGCTGGGGGCACAAATGAAATCAGAAAGAAAGATAGATGATAAAGACTGAGATGGTACAACCTAAGAATGCCTAGAGTGTATAATGATAGTGACTAAATGTACAAATTTAAAAAATCTTTTTGCATGAGGAAGAACAAAGGAATGTCATTATTGCAGGGTGCTGAAAACAGATGATAATTCATATTTTAAAATTTTACCTTATATGTGAGACTAAAGCAAAAAATGTTTATTTGGTACAAAATTTATATTTTCACTGGTGCAGTTCCTAATATAACTTATGCAGACAGCTTAATTGAACACCATAAGCACACAGAACCTTGAATAGGGCATGAGATTTTGTTGGTTTGTCCAGAGTGATGCCCCAATAAATCCCAGAGTGATTTGGACAGTGAATAAAAAAGTATTTGCAGAGTCCCCTTTGGGGAACGATGAGAAAAGGGGGAAATTCAACTTCCCCAAGTTGAATTCTTGATAATCTCACAAGCAGTGTGGACAACCAAAGCTATAAGCTGAGTCCCCAATCTTGGGGTTTGTTCATATGAAACTTAAGGCCACAAAGGATGGGTCAAGCCTACTTAAAATTAGGCCTAAGAGTCACCCCCAAGAGAGCCTCTTTTGTTGCTCCGATGTGCCCTCTCTCTCTCCAGCCAACACAACAAGCAAACTCACCACCTTCCCCCTGTCTACTTGGGACATGACTCCCAGGGGTGTGGACCTTCCTGGCAACATGGGACAGAAATCCTGGAATGAGCTGAGACTCAGCATCAAGGGATTGAGAAAAGTCCTAGAATGAGCTGAGACTCAGGATCAAGGGATTGAGAAAACCTTCTCGACCAAAAGGGGGAAGAATGAAATGAGACGAAATAAAGTGTCAATGGCTGAGAGATTCCAAACAGAGTCGAGAGGTTATCCTAGAGGTTATTCTTACGCATTAAATAGATATCACCTTGTTAGTCAAGATGTAGTAGAGAGGCTGGAGGGAACTGCCTGAAAATGTGGAGCTGTGTTCCAGTAGCCATGTTTCTTGAAGATGATTGTACAATGATATAGCTTTTACAATGTGACTGCGTGATTGTGAAAACCTTGTGTCTGATACTCCTTTTATCTACCTTATCAACAGACAAGTAAAACATATGGAATAAAGATGAATAACAGGGGGACCAAATGTTAAAATAAATTTAGGGCGAAATGCTGGTGATCAGTGAGGGGGAGGGGTGGGGAGTATGGTATGTATGAATTTTTTTCTGTTGTCTTTTTATGTCTTTTTCTGAATAGATGCAAATGTTCCAAGAAATGATCATGATGATGAATATGCAACTATGTGATGATATTTTGAATTACTGATTATGTATGTAGAACGGCATGATCAAAAGTTACAAATGTTTGCGTTTGTTTGGTGTTTTTTGGTATTAAAAAAAAAAAAAAAGGAGAGGGTTGGTGAGGGCGGGCCACAGTGGCTTAGCAGGCAGAGTACTCTCCCGTGGAGACCAGGTTCGATTCCCGGTGCCTGCCCAAAGGTTGGTGAGTTAGATTCGAAACTCCAAAAAGATGAAAATGACTGGTGGCTTTTCAAGGTTTTGAGCAGGTTAATCTCTCAGAGCTTTGTTTCCTTATGTGTAAAATTTGGGGAATAATCATGCCTGCCTCGGGGGCCCTCTGGGAGAATAAGCAAGGGCAGGCGTGCAGGGCACGGAGTTCATGGAGCCGGGCACCCAGGGTCTGTCTGTGCCAGCTGAGGCTGTGCCGCCACCCACCTGCTGCTCAAAGTGCCCATAACCATAAAGCTAGAAAAAAAGAAATATATGTGGATGTGTCTTCATCTTCATTACTTTTCCCCTACCTTTCCTGAAACAATAGTATTTTAAGTTGAAAAGAAAAAAAAATCTATGGCTGGCTTCCACGGGGACAGAGCAGCCAGTGTGGCGTTAAAGTGCGTGGCAGAGCCTTTCATTTAGTCTAAACAGGGAATCTCTTCGGGAGAGAAAGAAAACAGAACCAAAACGGAAACCTCGTGGGGCTCTCATATTGCCTCAAGTTGTAACGTGGTCTAGTTTAGCCAGGCTTTGCCCCACTTTGCCTATCAACAGAGTGGCTTCTAGTGTTCCCATTAGACAGTTAGAAAGGAAATCTCTCAGAAATATGAGAGAATTCAAACTAACATGTAAACTGCGTTTCAGATGTCATTCAGATTGAATTTCTTTCTCCCCCAAACAAGCCTCAAACCCAGAAGAGAATTCCTGAGAAAGAAAATGTAACTCAAGTTTAATTTTTCTCCATAGAATTTTAAAATTCTGTCCACATTCCTAAGCCTTGAAGAGAGAGGACTCAAATTTAAGTATCATAACCAAGATCACCCAAGAGGGACAGAACTAGGATGAGAACCAAAAAAATCTCCTCACACCCAGCCCAGCACCCTTTTTACTACCTCAAGATCCCTGACAATCAAAATAAGGTGTTTAAAATTTAACACTCTTTTTCCCGACGCCAGGCTGTCCAGGGTCATTATGTTTTGAATTGGAACAAAGTCTGGGAACACCAAAAATTCAGCTCCAGCAACAAGCCCAGAAGCAGAAAATGAGGCACTCTCTGCCAAGGTTATGTAAGATCTCTCCCTAAAACAATATCTCACTGAAAGAAAGGAGCAGTCAGAATCTTGGCATCTGGCTTTAAAGCTCAAAGATCAATCCCATTTTCAGATGCACTTAGTTGCTCAGGGAATTCTTCCCAGATGGTTAAAATCAGCAATGGAAAAATCTTTAAGTTACGTGGGAGTAATCATTCTTATCCTTTTAAAAAAGGTTACATTCTTTGAAATATGAATTACATATACCTTCTATGATTGTATTTCTCCGACAGAGAATGAATGTCAATTGAAATTTGGTTTTCCACTTGCTCTATTTACTGCAGGGTGTGCTGAATCTCAAAAACATACCCTCAAACCATCGTCTTCACGCTGATTATGCCATTTTCCTTTACAAGGCCAAATACCTGTGGAGAAAAGCTTTAATTTAAAATGCCTAAAAGGGGGTTGTATAGATCTAGACTTTAGATAATCAGTGCTTATGATTCATAAACTAGTAATACAAATAAGCTAATGTCTTCCCAGTACAGCCCCAGAGAAATCAGAGTGCAAAAACCTCGATTCCGGAGGGACGTGCCAAGATGGCGGCTTATCGAGGTGTGGGATTTAGTTCTTCCTCCAAAACAGCTACTAAATAACCAGGAACAGTACAGAACAACTACTGGGGCCATGTCAGTGGCTGGACACACAGTGTACCCCAGTCTGGAGCAGCTGGACCAGCTGCGAGCCCCCCCAGAACCATGAGTTCCCTAAGCCGCAATGGCCAGCACCCCTCCCCTGCAGGCTGCTTCTCAGATGGGAAAGGAAAGGGACTTTATCAGCAGCAGGGGCCAAGCACAACTACATTTCAAGTGTGGAATTAATTCACAAATTATGACTACTAAAACTAGGACCCCAGCTCAGGTGAACCTGGCCAAAGTGGAGGTTGCTGATTTTTATCCTGGCGCTGAGGGGGCAGGGCTGATGGAAAAAGAAGCAGAGGTTTTTGTAGCTGTGTTAGTTAGATTCGGTTGTCAACTTGGCCAGGTGAGCATACCTAGTCTTGTTGCTGCCGACATAAGCCAACCGTATGTGAACCTCATCTGTTGCTAATTACATCTGCAGTCAGCTAGGAGGCGTGTCTGCTGCAATGAGTGATGTTTGACTTAATTGGCTGGTGCTTAAATGAGAGAATGCAATGTAGCACAGCCTAAGCAGCTCGGCATTCCTCATCTCAGCACTTGCAGCTCAGCCCAGGCCTTTGGAGATGGAGAAAGAAGTCACCCCGGGGAGAGTTGTTGGAACCCAAGGGCCTGGAGAGAAGACCAGCAGAGACCATCCTGTGCCTTCCACATAAGAAAGAGCCTCAGTGAAAAGTTAGCTGCCTTTCCTCTGAAGAACTAACAAAATAAATCCCCTTTTATTAAAAGCCAATCCATCTCTGGTGTGTTGCATTCCGGCAGCTA
>PVIY010039942.1:0-22750 GCA_004026745.1 Myrmecophaga tridactyla
TATCACTAGCATTTCAAACTAAATTTATTTTAACATTTGTTCCCCCTATTATTTATTTTTATTCCATATGTTCTACTCTTCTGTTGATATAGTAGCTAAAAGGAGCATCAGACACAAGGTTTTCACATTCACAGTCTCATTGTGAAAGCTATATCATTGTTCAATCATCATCAAGAAACATGGCTACTGGAACACAGCTTTACATTTTCAGGCAGTTCCCTCCAGCCTCTCTGCTACATTTTGAACAACAAGGTGATATCTACTTAATGCATAAGAATAACCTCCAGGATAACCTCTCAACTCTGTTTGGAATCTCTCAGCCATTGACACTTAGTCTCATTTCACTCTTCCTCCTTTGGTCGAGAAGTTTCTCTCAATCCCTTGATGTTGATTCTCAGCTCATTCTAGGGTTTTTCTCAGTCCCTTGATGCTGAATCTCAGCTCATTCCAGGATCTCTGTCCCACGTTGCCAGGAAGGTCCACACCCCTGGGAGTCATGTCCCACGCAGAGAGGGGGAGGGTGGTGAGACTTCTCGTCATGTTGGCTGGAGAGAGAGGCCACATCTGAGTTAACGAAAGAGGCTCTCTTGGGGGTGACTCTTAGGCCTAAATTTTAAGTAGACTTGACCTATCCTTTGTGGGGTTAAGTTTCATATGAACAAACCCCATGACTGGAGGCTCAGCCTATAGCTTTGGTTGTCCACAGACGCCCCGATTTTTATACACTTCATTCATTTATTCATTCAACAAACATTATAATGTTGAACCATTTCACACCAGGCACCCAGCCAGGTGCTGGAAATGCATTTGTAAATCAAGCCATCAGAATTCCTCATCTAGGTGGAGAAACAGATGAATAAGCAAAACAGTTACATCTGGTTTGAAAAGAGAAAGTGCTGTGGCCCATGATGGCCCTTCAGATAGGCTCGCTTTAATGGGGCCGGCTAAATTGAGATGCAGAATGGAGGTTGCCCCATGGCCTGAGCACAGCTCATTCTTCCTAAGACAGAACAGGCCCTTCTACAGCTCCAGACTCATGTGGAAGGAAACGAGCTCCAGGGGCCGGGACACAGGGTGGATTAGCCCATGAGCCCACTTGTCAAGGCAAGGCTGCAGTGTGCATTTTGGGATCTTGGTCTTGGAGAGTCTGGTTCTCAATCTTTCCTGCTAACGCCCAGATGAACAGGAACAAAAGCCTTAGCATTGATTGTGAAGCAGTTAAACAAAATGTGGTCTATCTGTGCATGGTAGTTTGGAGCTGTTATGTACCCCCAGAAAAGGCATAGTCTTTTAATCCATTCTTGTGGGGACAGACCTATTGTGGGTAGGACCTTTTGGTTAGGTTGTTTCCGTGGGGATGTGACCCACCCAATTCAAAGTGGATCTTAATCTTTTACTGGAGCCTTTTACGAGCGGACAAAAGACTGTAACACCCAGAGAGAGTTCAGAGAAAGACGCCCTGGGGATGCTAAGAGAGGACACACAGACGCTCAGAGAGAAAGCCACTGGAATCAAAAGGTGGAAGCAAGAAAATCCAGGAAAGAAGGACCAGCAGACACCGGGCATGTGCCTTCTCATGTGACAGAGGAATCCCAGATGCCATCAACCTTTCTTCAGAGATGGTATCTTCCTCTTGATGCCTTAAGTTGAACATTTTCATGGCCTCAGAACTGTAATTTCTAAACTAATAAATCCCCATTGTAAATGGTATATTGCATTCCGGCAGCTTTAGGAAACAGAAACACCATGTGATGGAATATTATTCAGCCATGAAAAGGGATGAAGTTCTGACAGGCACTACAATGTGCGTGACCCTGAAGCCATCATCTGGAGTGAAAGAAGACTGATGTAAAAGGACTAATAATTCCACTTACAGGATGTATCTAGAATAGGCAAACTCAGAGAGGCAGAAAACTGATCACAGGTTATCAGGAGCTGAGGTGAGGGTGAGAGGAAGGAATATGGAAGTATTGCTTGATGGGTACAGAGTCTCTTCGGCGTGGTTAGAAGGTTTGGGTGATAGCGGCATGACATGGTAGAGATAATGAATGCCACTAAAAGGTACACCTAAAATGGTTAAAATGGCAAATTTTACATTGTATATATTTTTAAAAATTGAAACGAAAGAGTTGGGTGGGTCTGATCAAATGTGAAAAGAAAACTCTGCCTATGAACCCAGGGAATAGATTTTCCACAATGGGCCTAGACAGGCTGCTCTGGGCAGCCCTGTGGGCACTTGCTGCCCCCCAGCTGCCCTCCAGTCCCCGGAGCCCCGTGCCCAGGAGGCCACGCTTCCCCACCTTGGCCTGGCCCTGGGGTGGCGAGGTGACCCGCTCAGCGTGGCGGGGATGGGTGGGGGGAGCGCTGCCTTTGTCTACACCTGCCCAGCATGCTGAGACCCATGGTGGGATCCGAACAAGGAAGGGGAAATAGGGCCTGTTTCTCGGGCAGCGGGCGTGGGAATTTTTTTTTTTTTTTTTTTTAATTTGGATTGAAATATTTAACTCCAAGTGAGCTGGGGGAGGCCCCAGAAGGCCCAAGAAGGGGGCTGGCGGCAGCCCTGAGCGGCGCCGTGGAGAGGAGGGGCCGAGCAGGCATGGGAGAAGCGTGGGCCACATCGTGCCCAAGCTGTGGCCCAAATCCACCCAGACACGTGTCCAGCCACAGCAGCAAAGGAGCCCGCGGCTGTGCTGCAGGTGCGGCCACAGCCCATTTCCATCCCAGCAGCTCCAGCTGGGAGCTGCTCACCCTGCGGGGCACCCCAGCTTCACCGAGGGGCGTGTCCCGGTGTACATGCAGCGCTGGGGTCAGGAGGCAGCCTCCTCTCCACCTACCCCTCTCTCAGTGGCCAGCAGCACAGGGCAGCCGTCTGCCTACCTACCCATCTGTCCGTCTGTCCATCTTACTCACTGCTGCCGGCCAGAGCAGGTGCTCAGTAATCACTGACGAAGCAACCATTAACCACGAGCACCTCCCGGCTGTCCAGTCAAAGTGATAAGACCGGTGACAGTGACTGCAGCTCGCCTGGTGCGCTCGGCTGCGGTAGGAAAGACCCCAGCATTAAGCCACTCGTTATTCTGTCCTCTTGGGCTGGCTGGACCCCCCGTGCTGACCCAGCCCATCCTGCGCTCTCCTCTGGTCCAGGCCAAGGAGCATCCGTGTCACCCGCTCTGGGCCTCGCTCACCCCGCCCACGATTCTCTCTCGAGGCCGAGCAAGAAGAGGCAGCCACGAAGGAGCAGGCGGGAGGAGACAAGCCTCAGACAGGTTGTCATCCTGGAAATCTCTTTCATTGCAATGTGAGACGTTGCCCCGCAGCACAACGGCAGGGTGCTAGGGGCACTGCCAGCTCTGAGCTGGACTGATGGGGGACAGTGATGGGCACGATGGCCCAATCCCACTCCTGGGGGTGCCCCAGAGAATTGAAGGCAGGGACTCAGACAGATGCTTGCACGCCAATGTGCCTGGCAGCGCTCCTCACAGCAGCCAAAGGGAGAGAGCAGCTCCAGTATTCATCCACAGATGAGGGCAGAAACAAGATGTGGTCTAATCCGTACAATGGAATATGAGTTGGCAGTGAAAAGGAATGAAATTCATGTTAGAACAGGATGACCCTCCAAAACATTGTGCTGTGAGAGGAGACAGACCCAAAAGGCAGCATGTTGTCTAATTCTATTTGTATGAAATGTCCAAAGTAAGTAAATCCATACAGAGAGAAAGATTAGTGGTTGCCAAGGACAGCGGGTGATGGGTGGCGGGGTGGAGCGTCAATGAGGAAATGGAGAGAAACTGCTTGTGCTAGTTTGAAACTGTTGTGTACCCCAGAAAAGCCATGTTTCTTCATCCTGATTCAATACTGTTGGGTGAGGCCTTATTGTAACATGTTTCCATGGAGATGTGACCCACCCAATTGTAGGTGGGGCCTTCGGATTAGATGGTTTCCATGGAGATGTGTCTCCACTCATTCAAGGTGGAGTCACTTACTGGAGCCCTTTAAGAGGGAATCGGAACCAGTTTGGAAAAAGCTACAGGGCCAACAAAGCCAATAGAGGGCCTGATGTTTGGAGATACACAAAGTAAATGCCCCGGGGGAAGTTGTATGAAACCAGAAGACAAAGACCCCAGCAGATGCCAGCCGTGTGCCTTCCCAGCAAACAGAGGTGCTCTGGACCCATCGGCCTTTCTTGAGTCAAGGTATCTCTCTCTGGATGCCTTAGTTTGGACTGTTTTACTGCCTTAGAACTGTAAACTTGTAACTCAATAAACTCCTTTTATAAAAGCCAGGACATTTCTGGTATATTGCATTCTGGCAGCATTTAGCAAACCAATACACTGCTCAATGGTGGGGGGTTTACTTAGGAGTGATGGAAATATTTTGGAAGTAGAGAGAGGTGGCGGTAGATGCACAACATTAAAAAATATGTATTTTGGGCGGGCCACGGTGGCTCAGCGGCAAGAACGCTTGCCTGCCATGCCAGAGGACCCGGGTTCGATTCCCGGTGCCCGCCCATGTTAAAAATATATATATATGTATTTTATTGAGATATCTTCATGCACCATACAGTCCATCTATAGTTGCATAGTGTAGTTGTATAGTTGTGCAGGGTTCTCTAAAGAAACAGAACCAATAGGAGAAATCTGCAAATATGAGATGTATAAAGGTGTTTCTACAACCATAGGAATGGAAGAGTCCAAAACCCATAGGACAGGCTGTGGAGCTGGCGGCTCTAGGAAGGAGCTCAATGAACTCCACAGGAGAAGCTCACTGGCTGAAGAAGTAGTGAAAGAGTCTCTCTTCTCCCTTACGTCTCCAACTTGATTGAATTATCTCCTTTTGTGGGAGGCATGCCCTTAGTTGGTTGCAGATGTAATCAGCCACAGCTGCAATCAATTCACTGATGAGTTAACAAACCAGCCTTCTGCTTTATCAACCAGCCACGAAATATCCTTGCAGCAATGGCCAGGCCAGGGCTTGCCTGACCGGACAACTGGGCATCATCACTTGGCCAAGTTGACACCAGAACTCAACCATCACAAGAGTATACAATCAAAGTCATCACATAGTTGTGTATTCATCACCCTGATCATTTTTAGAACATTTGCATCACTCAAGAAAAAGAAATAAGAAAAAAGAAAAACCCATACGTCCTATATCCCTTATCCCTCCTCTTATGGACCACTAGTATTTCCATCTACCCATTTTTATTTTACCTCTTATTCCCCTCATTATTTATTTATTATTTTTCCTTATTTTTCTACTCCTCTGCTTATCTCATCTGTGGTAAACGTAATTTTATACAATCATCTTCAAGAATCAAGGCTACTGGAACACAGCTCAACAATTTCAGGTACTGCCCTCCAGCCTCTCCAATACACCATCAACTAAAAAGGGATATCTATATAGTGCATAAGAATAACCTCCAGGACAACCTCTTGATTCTGTTTGAAATCTCTCAGCCACCAAAACTTTATTTTGTCTCATTTTTTTCTACCCTTTTGGGTCAAGAAGGCTTTCTCAATCCCATGATGCCAAGTCCTGGCTCATCCTGGGAGTTCTGTTCCACGTTGCCAGGGTTATTTACATCCTTGGGAGTCATGTCCCACGAATGGGGAAGGGCAGTGAGCTCACCTGCTGAGTTGACTTAGAAAGAGAGACCACATCTGAGCAACAAAAGAGGTTCTGTATCAAGAACAAGTAATCTTGATTCTTGAAGATGATTATTTAACTACATAGCTTTAACAATGTGACCATGTTATTGTGAAAAAGTTGTGTCTGATGCTCCCTTTATCCAGGGTATGGAGAAATTACTAAAAAAAAATAAGAACAAAAAATAAATGCATAATGGGAGGCAGGGATAAGGGATTTAAAAAATCAGGTAGATTGCAATACTAGTGGTCAATGAGAGGGAGGGCTGATGGGTGTGGGATGTATGTTTTTCTTCTTTTGTCTCTTTATCTCTTTTTCCAGAGCGATGAAAATGTTCTAAAAATGATCATGGGTTGTAGTTTATGAAAGCATCAGTTCACACACAAAAAAAGGAAATTAAAAAAAAATGATCATGGTGATGAATACACACCATGTGATGATATTGGGAGCCATTGATTGTATACTATGGATGGAGTGTGTGGTGTGTGAGGATATCTCAATAAATATACATTTTTGTATGCTGTATGGTGGGGTCACATTTCATTCTTTTTTCCATGTGACTCTCCCATTATTGCAGCACCATTTGTTGAGTGCACAGACCGGGAATCAAACCCAGGTCTCCTGCATGGCAGACGAGAATTCTGCCACTGAACTATCCTTGCACCCCCATAAAGATATTTTTTTAAAAACAAGAGGTTGTCTGGGGGTGACTCTTAGGCATAATCATCAGTAGGTTTAGCCTCTTTTTTGCAGGAATAAGCTTCATACGGGCAAGCCCCAAGATCAGGGCTCAGCCTATTGGTTGTCACCACTGCTTACGAGAATATCAGGAATTCCCCAGGTTGGGAAGTTTAATGTTGCCTTCTTTCTCTCCAGTGAGGTCTTGCTAGTTTGTGCAGGTTAGTGTGCTGCCCTGATACATCCCAGAATGATAAGGGAATAATTAGGGCTGATAATAAAAAAAAGTAATCTAATAAATTTCTAACCTATAGTACTGAGGAGGGATTAAAAGAAACAGCTGTCTCCACAAGATTGGATTAGGATTAAGCCATGGCTTTTCTAGGGTGTATGATCCTTTCAAACATCCTGTATTCTGATTTACCTTAAATCCTATCCAGAGCAGCTTCATTCATATCTCTGCTCAAAGTCTGATCACTTCTTCAACTTTTTTACAGTTGCTGTGTGGGGTGCTGACTTTCACAGCTTCAGAGCTCTGAGTCTCAGGGGTTGCATTAAAGTTCTGAATGTACAAAATGCCACTGAATTGTTCACTTTAAAAGGTCTGATTTTATGTTATGCAAATTTCACCTGGATGAATTACTTAAAAAGGCGGGAGTGCATGGGCTCTGGAGTCAGGAGTTTGAGCTTATTTTTCAGCAAATTCTATCCTGTGCCTTAGGAAGGTCTCCAAAGCTCTCTGAGCTCGGTTTCCCCCTTGGTCGCACGGAGTAGTAATGCTGCCTCCTTCCAGGTCTGGATAGGTTAGAGCACCTGAGGCAGGTGGGCTTGCTTTATCAATCAATCCTCGAGGGACCCAGGGGTGGGACCCCAGTGGGGAGAGCGGCCTCCAGACCCCCTGCTGGCCACCGAAGCAGCTTGGGTTCCAGTAAGAGAGAAAAGGAATGTAGTTTAGTAGCTTTACACAATGCAACTTACGCCTTTGCATAAATAATTTTAAACCCAGAGAGGGGCCAGCCTCGCTCTTTTGCTAAAAGTTAGAATGAATGCTAACCCTCTGGGTGACTGCAAAACAGGTTCTCTTTGCCCCTGACCTATTTCTCACTGTCTAATATTAACTCCGAGGACCAGAAGGTGAGAAGTGTTCCCGCCACCCCTGGACCGGGGACTCTTTCCTTGCCGCACCTCCCGGGAGCGTCTCCAGGAGGCCAGCCCGGCCTCCCTCCTGCAATGCCGGCTAGGTCAGGCCACTGTCTGTCCTGACCCCCGAGCCCTCCTGGCTGGCTGGCTCTGGACTTCGTCTCAAAACCATCTCGTCCCCTGCCCCATCGCTCATCAGATCCCCCGAGACGGGCCTTCCTTAGGACCCCAGACCTGCCGCGCTGGCTCCTGCCCCCGGGCTCCTGCCCTCTCATCTAGGACACTCTGGCCTGGCCCTGTGCCCGGCTGACATCGCCCAGTTCCCGAGTTCTCAGGCCATAATGTCACCTCTTCCGGGAGGTCACCCTGCCAAGCAGTCCTTTTTTGTGAAGTTCTTCTCTCCTTCCTGCCTCCTCTGGCACAAAGCTGGCCCCCGCCCCATGCTCCTGGCTCTGTTCCTGGTGGCCTGGGTCCCAGAGGGGAAGGGTGAAACCAGCAGCCTCTGGCAGTAAGCTTGGTCCTGGATGGAAGGAGAGAAAGAGAACCAGGCCAGCTGTTGCCCAGGTTCCAGCATTCCGGCACATTCCTCCTTCGTGGCACCAAAATTTCATCAGTGACAATAGGCGGGTTTGGGAGCACAGGGGAGGAGGGGAGGCATCGCCTCCAGCCCAGGAAATCAGGGCGGTCTTCCTGGAAGAGGTGACATAGACGGCCAGACAGGAAAGATGAGTAAGAGCCAGTCACAGGAGTGGGGGGAGGGACAAAGAGCTCACAGGCTGGGGATGAGCATCCACTGGGGCCTCCTGGCCGTGCCGCCTGTCCCCTTGTCATTCTTCCTCTTGTGCCACACACCGGGGGGCTGAGACTAGCTCTGCTGAGGGAAGAGGAATTCGCACTGGCCTCTGAGGCACCCTGAGACCAACAGCAAAGACCTCCTTTTTCTGCGCCCCGGCCGGCCAGGCTGGCCCAGCTGCTCCCATCCTTGCCCGCCCCTTTCCCACAGCGGGACGGTGGCATGAACTCAGGCCCTCAGAGGCGCGGGTGCCAGGCAGCCCTCCAGGCTCCCGCCCCCCTGCCAGGCAGGAATTTGCCCGGGGAAAAGCAGCTCCAGTCACTCGTGAGAAAGAAAACCAAGACCTCTGATAACAACCAAAAAAACCATCCACTCCCACGCCCATGGGGGCTCCTGAGTGAACACCAGCCACCTGCGCAGACAAAGCTGGAGGAGAACAGGCCAGACTGGGTCTGCAGGCCGGCCCTCTGCAGGGAGTCTGATCACTGTGGCCCAGGCAAAGGGAAGAGTGAAATGAGATAAAATAAAGTGTCAATGGCTGAAGGATTCCAAACAGAGTCCAGAGGTTATCCTGGAGGTTATTCTTATGCATTAAGTAGATATCACCTTGTTAGTCAAGATGTAATGGAGAGGCTGGAGGGAAGTGCCTGAAAAAGTAGAGCTGTGTTCCAGTAGCCATGTTTCTTGAAGATGATTGTATAAAGATATAACTTTCACAATGTGACTGTGTGATTGTGAAAACCTTGTGTCTGATGCTCCTTTTGTCTACTTTATCAGCAGATGAGTAAAGCATATGGAATTAAAATAAATAATAGGGGGAACAAATGTTAAAATAAATTTAGATTGAAATGCTAGTGATCAATGAAAGGGAGGGTAAGGGTATGGTATGTATGAATTTTTTTCTGTTTTCTTTTTATTTCTTTTTCTGAAGAGATGCAAATGTTCCAAGAAATGATCATGATGATGAATATGCAACTATGTGATGATATTGTGAATTACTGATTAAATATGTAGAACAGAATGATCAAAAGTTAAGAACGTTTGCGTTTGGTGTTTTTTTGGTATTTTTAAAAAAACTTAAAAATTAATTAAAAAAAAAGAACGAAGACGTCAGCTATTAAAGAAGTATTAGGATACTTTTCTTAACGGCAAGAGTGGACTCAGGATATTTTTTCCCTCTTTGTGGAAAAGCAGTTGAGATGAGATGGCTTGCAGCATTGTTGGTGTGGCAATGAGTGAACTTGGGATTCTAGAATTTTTTTACAGAGCAGATTCTTTCTTATTCAGTAGAACCAAATGCTGAAATTCCTGGAGCCGAAGAATTTAAGAGCTCTTCAGAGAACATTTCATTGCACTCTTGCAGCATGTTTGATATTTCCAGGGAAAGCATTGGCGAATTTGACAGGATTTGGGATAGAGGAGCCTTAGTTGCTATTAATGCAGGTGATGGAGAAGACGCTGTTGATATAACATTATCCCTAACAAGAATAGGGTTCCAGGACCTTGCACCTGTTGTCTCTCTTTTTTTTTTTTTTTTGCACCTGTTGTCTCTTATGATCCCATTAGACATGGGGCCCTACCATCTTATATTCCAGACACTGAAATTTAAGGCTGTTTGGCACAAAAGATGCAACAGGCATTGTCTTGAGAAGGTCGATGCTTTTGAAGGATATCATAAAAGTTGGGGAATTGACTACGTATTTGAAAAGTTATATCCATTTGCAGACAAAATGTAGCACATCAATAGGTTTTTGAGCAATTGAAAATCATACTCAGGCATGAAAATATAATGAATGACTACAAAAATCATTTACCCATATCGCAAATCTTTGTTCAAAAATGTATATAACTTTTTAGAGAAAAACACATAATAAAGTGCTTAAAGTGACTACCTTTTAGAAGAGAGTGTAATTAGGATATAAGCAGACTATACTTGTCTGTTTTACTTATGGAATATAAAATTTTTCTACCATGAGCATGTATTACTTGTATAATTAATATATAAAAGAGAATTGCAAGGCATATAACAAAGAAATATAAGAAAAAATTGACTAATATTTTAATGTGGTGCAAGGTGAAAAGAAAGTGATCTAAGAAATTATATAAAATTATACAAAATAATAATTTTTACTATAAACACTCCTTATGCACCCCTTTTTACATTTTGCCTCCTTATGTAATAATTTTATGTGTGGCACATATTAGGCATGCAATAAGTAATTAATGACTAGATGGATGGATGGGTGGGTGATGAGTGGCTAGATGGACAGGTGGATAGGGAGATTGATGTATGAAGAAACAAATTTAAAAGTTTAGTTAAATGAACTAACTTATATGGAACCATGTTTTTTCCTAAACTGTAAAAAATTTTCCGAATTTTAAAACTAAGTTTTCTCCTGAGTTTGGAAGGTTTTTCTTTCCTCTAGGTTGATCTTGTCTAAATGATAGTCTTATGAAATATGGTGATTCCAGACTCATGATTGTACACTATGAAAGTTTAAATTACAATCTGTTTTTCATTAACACTCATACTTTATTAAACATCACCCTCTAAATGCACTACCTGATACCTAATAGGTTTCAATTGTTTAGCTCATGTTAACAGAATGCTGTACTTTAATAAAAAATATATTGTGTGCTAAAAAAAAAACAAAACACTTTTGGTTTCGCTCTTGCTATGTATGGAGTGAAATAAAAGGGGAAGCATCCTAATGAGTATTGAATCTGTGGTTGGAGGTAGTGACTGTGGAATTATTCTTTCAGTTTTTCAGTACAGTGACAACGCTTATAGTGAAGAGTTGGGGGCAAATCCCTTCAAAGCCTGCTCCTGGGTCAAAGATCAAATTCCTTCACGTAGTCTTGGAGACCTCCTTCCTTCTCCACTCCTCGCCTTTCTTTCTCGACCTCAGGCTAAACATTTCAGCCACGTTCCCTCCGCTTACCTCTGACCTCCTACCCTTCCCATGGAATGTCCTTCTCCCTCTCTTCCTTGGCCTGTTCCACCTTTAGTTCTCAAATCAGAGATCCCTTCTTTCTGAACCCAAGTCACGTGCTGCTCCATGTGCCCTGTGGGGCACATACGCTTGACGAGCCAAAGCTTGACGAGTCAAAGCTTGTGCACGGCAGAGTAAATACCGTCTGATGGCGTCTCTCCGCTGCATAACAGTGATTCCCATGATGGGAAGGAGTGGGACTGTCTTTTTTTTTTTTTTTTTTTTCAGAAATAATGATTTATCCTTTATTTCGGGGAGACAAAACTTCTAATGATGTTTAGACATTCTTCTAATTATAATAGAATGTCAATAAGTAATACAGGATGTTGAGCAAAGGTTCCCTATGGGGATATGCCAGCTGCCAAGAATAGGAATCCACACACTTCTGCCTGCTCCATGGTACTGTGGTATAGCAGTTGCCAAGGAACACACTGCACACAGCACTGGTCGAAGCAAGGCTTTTACTCAGAGAATAGTGTCAGCTGCAGGAGTGGGTGTCAGGCCCCATTGCCAGCCAGTCCCTCTGGGCAGCTGTTGCAGAGTGACAGACTGCACACACGAGTGGGACTGTCTTGATTATCGTTAGCCTCTCCCCACCTGGCAGAGGACCTGGCACATATTAGGTGCGCAATAAAATATTGATGACTGGATGGATGGATGGATGGATGATGAGTGGATGGATGGACAGGTAGATAGGTAAATAAAATTATGAATGGATGGATGAGTGGATGGATGGTTGGATGGATGAATGGATGAATGATGAGTAGATGGATGGACAGGTGGACAGGTAGATAAATTATGAATGGATGGATGAGTGGATGGAAGGATGGGTGGATAGTTGGACAGATGGATGCATGGATGGATAATGAGTAGATGGATGAACAGGTGGACAGGTAGATAAACTATGAATGGATGGATGAATGGGTGGATGGAAGGATGGGTGGGTAGTTGGACAGATGGATGAATGATGGATGAAATAGTACAAACAAAGGTGCTTGCTGTGAGATTCCAGAGGAGCAGGAGTCAGGCTTATTAGAGGAGGTGGGAGGGGAGGATTTTGTTGACAGCTGTGATTTAATGAGCACTTTCTCTTTCCTGGGCACCAGACCTGGTACCTTACCAGAATTACCGCCATTCGTCCTCATGGCAGCCTTTGGAGTGAGATATCTTACCCTTTTATAACTTTCATTCATTAGTAATTATTATTAATAAAATTTTTAAATAAGTAATACTTGCATATGGTGCAACATTTAAAAGGTACAAAAGGACAGAAAGTAAAAGTACATTTTCCCCATTCTGAATCCCCAGACTGTTGTAGACAGGAGCGCAGTAAAAGTTTATTGAATTGAATGGCATTTTGCATATGAAGAAACTGAAGCTCCCAGAGGGTCGGGAACTTGCCCAGTGTCCCCCAGTAGCAAAATCAGGATTTGAGGCCGGGTTGATCTGGTAAAATGGGGTGAGGAGAGCAAGCATGGTGAGGGGCTTGCTGGCAAAAGGCTCAGAGGCAGGAAAGCACGTGGCCGGCCCCTTCTGGGGACAGGGAAGTATTTGGCCAGAGCTGAAGGTTTGGGTCATGAAGCTGGAGTTGACATGAGGCCTCAGACACCAGGCTAAAGAGTACGTTCTGCAGTCCCAAAGGGCGGTGCTGAAAGGAGGGCAGACCCTGGCAGAGGAAAAGGGCAGATACAAACTTTTCGGAACTCGGAAGGCAGGAGGCACGGGAGAGAATCTGGGAAGTTGGCATTGCAGAGTGGGTGAAGACAGCGCACTGCAGAGGAACGGGTCTAACATGATCTTTAAGCCTCTGCTGGGATCTCCAGACCTTGTTTTACCTGCTTGTCCTCACTGAGTGCTCGTGAATCACCTCCTGGCTCCTAGAGGGAACATGCCGTCCCGCCCACGTGGGCATGCAGTGCCAGGCCAGAGGGGTGCTGCATGATCTGTCTGCGCAGCCACCGCCTCCTTCAGCCCTGACTCACAGGATTGGGGTGTGCAGCCTGTTTCCTGAGCCTCAGAACCCGCCCCCCCACCCACCCACCAGCCACTGCAGGGGGCCAGATAGGAGGTCCGAGCCCCCTGTCCTTCGTCACAGAGGCAGGGAGGGTGGAGTGACCTAGAATTAGAAGTCCTGGGCCCTGGCTCTGGCTTTATCACCCAATAACGATGTGACCCAGACACTGTGACCCTTAGTCTTCTCCTCTGTGAAATTCGATAATCTCTCCATCTCAGGGAAACGGTGAGTAGTAGAGAAGCATGCTACCTAAACACCTAGCGGGCATACTGTCAATGTTAGTTCCAACCTCTCCTTCTCCCTCTGGGCCTCAATTTCCACATCTTTAAAATGAGGATGATCTCTAAGTATGGTATGTGAAATTGTGGGTGCTCCTAGCTGAGTCTAAGCTGTGACTTGGTGGCAGCTACTGTGAAAGCTTTTTTTTTTTTTAACTTCTTTTATTGTGAAATATAACATATATACAAAAAAGCAATAAATTTCAAAGCACATCGCAACAATTAGTTGTAGAACAGATTTCAGAGTTTGGTACGGGTTACAATTCCACCATTTTAGGTTTTTACTTCAAGCTGCTCTAAGATACTGGAGACTAAAAGAAATATCGATATGTATGATTCAGCAATCATACTCGTTTGTTAAACCCTACCTTCTCTGAATAACTCCACCATCACCTTTGATCTTTCTCTTTAGGGGTATCTTTACTCTTTAGGGGTATTTGGGCTATGCCCATTCTAACTTTTTCATGTTGGAAGGGGCTGTCAATAATATGGGATGGGTTATGGAACTAGCTGATGTTCTGGAGAGGCTGTGCTAGGTTTCAGGACTTTTCTGGTCCAGAGACCCATCTGGAGGTTGTAGGTTTCTCAAAAGCTACCCTAGTGCATGGAACCTTTGTAGAATCTTATATATTTCTCTAGGTGTTCTTTAGGTTTGGCAGGAATGGTTTTGGTCAGGGTTTGGCAAGTTATGGTAGGTAGCAATGTCTAACTGAAGCTTGCATAAGAGTGACCTCCAGAGTAGCCTCTCAACTCTAAACTCTCAGCCACTGCTACTTTATTAGTTACACTTCTCTTCCCCCTTTTGGTCAGGATGGCATTGCTAATCCCATGATGCCAGGGCTGGACTCATCCCTGGGGGTCATTTCCTACTCCACCAGGGAAACTTTCACCCCTGGATATCATGTCTCATTTAGCGGGGAGGGCAATGATTTCATTTTCAGAGTTGGGCTTAGAGAGAGAGAGAGAGGTATGGCAGCTTTTTGAATATGTGATTTGCTTGCAGAGTGGAAATCTGCAAGGAGGGAAGTCTGTGGGGGCCCAAAACTTGGGGAGGGAGCCAAGGAACAAAACTGGGGCTCTGTCCCTCAAACCTGCCCTGAACTCCTTAGAAAACAAAGGTTGTCTGGGTTTGTGGTTCTCAGGGTGGTTGGGTGGTATGGGGGTGGGGTTACATCCCCTTAGGGGATGTTTGGAAATGCTGGAGGGGGTTGTTTGTCATGGTGTTTGTGGGTGCCACTAGGCATTTAGTGGGGCCAGAGTGCCCGGGTGTTCTAGGGACTTCTTTTAAGGGGAGTAAAGAGGATGGTGCAAAATGCTTGTTATACAAAGGGAGCACCGGGTTCAGAACCGCCACTCCTGATCCAAAAGTTGGAGCCGGCAGGGGACGCGAGAGACTTTTGTAGGCCTGGGAGACAGAATTGTGTCTCGTGGAATCCCAGCCCAATCTTTCCAGGTGGCTAAGAAAGGAGAGACAGGGAGGGAAGGAGGGAGGAAGGCAGGCCTGGGGTTATTCTCTGCTCTTCCTTCTTCCCTCCATTCAAGGAAAGCATGTTCTCCTGGACCTAGGAGAAGGCAGCCCCTGAGAAGTTCAGTGTCAGCCAGGGACCCAGGGCTGCACTAGGAATGCAGAACAAAAGCCTCCTGGCCAGTGTGCATCGCTTTGATCTTGTCCCACAAAGGATCCCTTTTGTGTAGGGTAAGAAAACCATGGGTTTCCTCCCAAATGTATGTTAGAAAAGAGGCAGACTGATATGAAGTGGCGGCTTGCTGGCATTTCCCTAGAACTCATACTATTTTATTGGATACCACAAGAGAAGGCAAAACTGCTCAAATAACAACATGGTATCTATAAACACATTTGTTTTAGTTTGCTAAGGCTGCAGGAATGCAATAGGTATGAAAGGGACTGGCTTTTATTGAGGGGATTCATTTAGTTACAAATTTACTAATTTGGGAAGGCACATGACAGATGTCTGCTGGGTTTCTCTCCTGGCTTCTGGGTTCAAACAGCTTTCCCTGGGGCGGTTCCTTTCTGCATCTGCAAACGTCTGGGTCTGAGCTGGCTCTGAGCGCTGAGCTGAGGTGTGCTGGGCTGAGTTGAGCTCCTTGGAGCTGTGCTGAGCTGCTTCCCTCTCTTCTGACTTGACCTTTTAAGCTCATTCACTTTGGAAGGCACTCCTCTTAACCCACTGCAAACATAATCAGCCACAGATGAAATTCACATGCTGACCATGTAAGTCCCAGCAACAGAACAACTGGGTCCCAGCACCTGGCCAGGTTGACAAATTGACACCTGAACCTAACTACTACAGTAAATATCTGGTCTTACACATGCAGTTTACAGAAACACACACACATAAATAAAAAATAAAACAAAACTTTTGCCTTTTTTCTGCCCAGGTGGTAGGTCAAAGACCAGAGTTGAAGGGGTAGCACTAACAAGGGGACTTGGAGGAGAATCAGAAGGACAGATAGAGGCTGTGCTTGGGTGATGGGTGGGTGTCATGGAAGGAAAGCTAAGCGAGGGGTTTTACATTCACTGCCATCAGAAATGCAAAGGATCAGATGCAGGTGACCAGATGGACCCCAGGATAAGCAGGCTCTCTGGTCCCTCTTATCCACACAGCCTCCCATTAGCAGCCTGAGCCAAGACACCCCGAGAGATGAGGGCGCGGAGGGGGTTGTAAGCCATCAAATTTGAGGGCGCGGAGGGGGTTGTAAGCCATCAAGTTTGGGGGCGATTTGTTACATAGCAACAAATGTGGGCATCTTCTGCTGACCTGGCCTGAGCTAGGTGCTGACGTGAGCCAGGTGCCACCCGGTGGAACGCACTGGCCACCCCATCCTCAGCTTACATACAAAGGGTTTTTATTGTGATAGGGCATAAAAATCCATACATTTCCCATTTCAACCACAGTCGTGCTTAGAATTAAATTATATTAATTACATTTACATTGCGGTGCTACCATCACCACCATCCATTACTGATCCTTATTCTTAAATAGAAACTCTCCACCTGTTAAGCAGCAACTCCCCATTCCCCTCCACCCCTGGCCCCTGGTAACCTCATATCTACTTTCTGCCTCTGTGAATCAGTCCAATCTAAGTATTTTGTAGCTAGCAAAATCATAGAGTAGTGGTCCTGGTGTGTCCGGCTTTGTCACATCACATGATGTCTTCAAGCTTCGTCCATGTCATAGCATGGCTCAGAACGTCTTTCCTCTACACGCCACCTGTGGGTTTTCTAGCCCTTCCTTAGTCGGTGACTGTGGGCTGTGACCACAAGGCAATGTGTGAACTGGGAAGGAGGAGGAGCAGGCCATCGGTAACAAAGTTACTGTAGTTCTCAGCAATGCTACTGTCACCAACCCACCTCATTTACCAGACACTGTATTCCGTACACATGTAACCTCCCAGGGCTCTCCCAAACAGGCTCAAGTGTTAGGGGGGCAATGGTATCTCCTGTCCCACATGCTCTTCTAGAACCTGGCAGCTCCCCCTGACCCGGGGCAGGCATGTAACTCCCACTGGCCATGAGCCGAGAGCAGCCCTGTAGACTGGGTGCTCTGGGGCCGCCATGCTGGGAGGAAGCCCAATTAGTCTGTGCCGAGACATGGCTTGGAGACCCGCTGAGAGATGTTAGCCAGCCTCTGGCCACTCCGGCACAGCACCAGTCCCTGAGCCAGAGCCACCCCACCGACTCTGTCCTGGCTCCGAGCCAAGACACCCCGAGAGATGAGGGCGTGGAGGGGGTTGTAAGCCATCAAGTTTGGGGGCGATTTGTTATGCAGCAATAGATAATAAGAACACCAGCCCATTTCTCGGATGAGGAAGACGAGGCTTAGAGTGAAGGAAGTTAATTTGTTCAAGGTGCCACAACAAATACATCAGGGAATTTGGATCTGAACCCAGTTTGCTGACATCGAGGTCTGGGCTCACACTGATAACACTTCCTCCACCTGAATTTATCCACAAATGAGTCCAGGTGACGTTGACTGCGGCAGTGAGAAAGGCTGCTCAAAGCTCTGCCCTATGGATGCAGAAGACTCAGCACTGGGCTTGGGGTTGGAAGACCTGGGTTGGAAGGCTGACCTGCCAGCCCTGTTCCTGGGTCCACCTTAACTTCTCAGCCTCGGGCTCCTCACCTGTCCAGGCCACACCTGCCTCACAGACCAGTCCTTTACTAGTATTGTTTCCAGAGCACCTGCTGCCCCAGGCTACCAGGGTCTCCTGCTGTTGGGAGTCCCCCATCTAATAAGGAAGACAGGCCAGTAAGAGATGACCCCACCCAACCCACATGAGCGGTGGGAAGAGCTTAGTGCTCTGCTCGTGGGAGTTTCTAGAAGGTCAGCTTCCCACCACCCCATGAGAGCAGAATCCTTGCCTCTCTGACTCACCGCTGTAGCTCCATGCTTAACCTGTGACAACAACAGGTAACATTTCCTGGGGGCCTCGTGGGTGCCAGGCTCTACGCACTTGGCCTGTATTAAGATCTAACCCTCGAGGAAAGTTCTCTGTTATTAGCCCCATTTCACAGAGAGGCACCAAGGCAGAGAGAAGCTAAGTAACCTGTCCTAGACACCCAGCGAGCAAGTGGCAAAGGCTGGTGGTCTGGCTGCTGCAGATCTCACACTCCAACCACAGAAGCGAGGCTGCAATAAATGTCTTCTAAATGGTGCCCTGATGTAATATTGGAGCAGTGGCTGGGTGAGGAGAGGCTGAGCAGGGTAGAGAAGCAGGAAAGAGAATTCCAGAGAGGAGAAAGCATTTCCGAAGGCCCCAGGGGGTAATAAGCATTGTGTGCTGCTCGGTGCTGGAAGGCTCATTTGGGCAGAGGGTATGGGGCAGAGGGAAAGCAATGGAAAGGCTCGGTAGGATGCCGAGGGAGTGAGACTTGAAGCTAATAAAGGATATGCTGTGCTCTCAGCACACAGGGTTTGTGCATAGGTTTGGGCACGTGCAGATGATTTTAGACGGCAGTGAAGAGAGGGACTTTGAATCACATCAGAGCATGAGAACATGAGAAAGTCTCTCTGTGTTCAATTGTTGGTCAATCCTTCTGAATCAACTGAGAAGATTCAGTGTGGGGTTGATGATGACTAACGTCTCTGCATAAACAAAGAGGTAGCTGAGAGCCTGGAAGGGCAGCAAAATCTAGCAAGAATTTCATAATACTACTCTTACACTGCATTCATTTTTATAGCTCCCTTCTGCCTACTCGAGGTGATGCTTTGTTTCAGTTGGGGTTAGGTTTGTATCAAGTGTCTGAAATCCCCAAAACACATTGACTGAAATGAGAGAAGTTTATTTCTCTCATGTAAATGCGGTCTTGAGGTAAGCCATCCAGGACTGGTAGGGAGCCTCCATGCTCACCAGGAACACAAACTCCTTCTATCTGGTTGCTTTGCTTCTCATGGCCCAAAATGGCTGCTCTCACTCCAGCTATCATGCTTGCATCCCAGCTAGAAGGTAGGGCACACCTCCCTCCCTTCAGTTTCCACGCACCACTTTTGTTCACATGCATTGGACAAAACTTAGTCAGAACTTACGGTCACACCTACCTGCAAGGGAGATTGGGAAATAGAACCTTGATTCGGGACAAACATGGGTTCAGCTAAAAATCAGGAGTCTCACATAAAGACAGAAGGTGTGAAAAGATACTGGGGGACATCAGCAATCTTTGCCACAGGCCAGATTTCCATTTGTGATGGAAACATAGAGTTTTCTTTCTAATTTAAAATACAGCTTAAAGGAAGACACTCAAGCTGAAGAAAAAAGTTAAGTAAATAAAAGGACAGGTGGCACACGGCTATGGAAAAAAATTGTGAGGCCCACCCTTTAATCACTGGACTTTGGAAAACGTACTGTGTCGCCACAGAAGAACAAAGGGGATGTTTAATCTCAGGAACAGGGCGGGGTTGGGTCTCGCTTTTAGGACCCTATTTCTGGCCCCCGTGTGGAGAGGGGTTGCGGCCCCAGGAGGAAGCTGCGGCTTGATCCAGAAGAGTGACAGTCCAAGGCTGAGCCACACCAGGGAGCTGGGCGGCGAGAAGGGCTGGGTGAGACGGAACGGGGCCACCTTCCTCCTGAGCAGGATGTTGGGCTGGGAGCCCCCCAGGCAAGTTGCTGGGTGCCGGGGCAAAGTCACAGTGAGAATGCCCAAAGACGGGTCAAAGGGCTGCTGCGTGGAACCCCTGAGGTCTGCTCGGCTCAGCCCACGACTGAGGGGAGAATAGGGAGGCTGACTCAGGCTGTGTCACTACAGCTTCACCACGGAGCGACACAACTGCTCCCGCTGGGTCCCCTGTCATAGAGAGAGACATTCCCTGAGGTTTCTCAGGGCTTGTAAACAGCATCGCAGAGGATTAAGACTGAGCCCCCATGGGTGCCAGAGCCTTCGTCTGACTCGCTCCCTGCTATCCCTGCTGTGCTTGGCACGTGACAGTTGAGCGTACACATACGCTGGGGGAATGGATGAATGAATGAACGAATGAATGAATGGAAGGAGTCACTCTCTTGCTTCTTTTGCTTCTCTAGCAAAAGAGTCCGGTGCAATGGTGCGGTCCATCTCTCAGGCAGGGGGCTTATGATGGGAAAACGGTTTGATTTCCCCAAAATAAAAGGGTGTGGGGACAGGAAATGTGGCTCTCCCGGTTCCACCCTGATGCCTCTGGGCAAGAAGCCAACAGACAGGTTTATTTCCAGCGCTGGCCAGCACCCTCAGCAGGGTATTTTTGGAGCATACACATGCCTTATTTTAGCATTGGGGGTTGCTCATGCTGTGCGCGAGGACGTCCAGGAGCTCACGCGCTCCTTGGTGACAGCGTGCGGTGAGCTGGGGACAGGGGGCGGCCGGGGCAGGGGCATGGGAAGCTGTCTGGCTGCGGACTGGGGGCTTGGGCTGCGCCCCAGCTGGAGGTGGGCGCCTCTCTGGGCCACCCTGCCAGCCAGGAAGGTTCAGCAGGGCAGGCCGGCTTCTCACGCTTTACCCCCATCCTGCGCCACCCCCACGCCCACCCCTTCCCGTGCGAATCGCCAAGTTCCTCTGGAGCTTCACTTCCTCACTTGCCCGATGGGAAAAACAGAACCGGCTTTCGCCATGTTGCGCCGTCCCTAGGAGACTAAAATGAGACACCAGCCCTCGATGGGCTTTGAAAAAAAAATCAAAGATGCTCTACGGCTTAATGCACTAAGTCTTCCTCTGTGATAATATGCATTACTTTGTTTTCTTCTCCCATAACTCAGCTCAAAAGCTGATTTACAACTCCTAGGAATCTAGTTGTGGGCTTTTTTTGGTTTTGTTTTTTCACTTTTTCGATGAACGAGCACACGAAGTGATCTCTGATAAATGGGTCACTCATTCACTCATGTCTCTGTCCTGCTTAAAGTATTTTGCCTGCTTTCTTTCTTTTTGTCTAGAAGATAAAATCTAGGCCCTTCCCTTATGTTCTGGCTCCAAACTCTGTCCCGAACGCTGCCGAACTGCTTGCTATCTCCTGATAGTCCCTTCAATTCCACCCCTCTTCACCTTTGCACTTGCTGTTTCTTGTGCCTGAACTGCCCTCGAGCTGGTGAACTCCTACATATGCTACGAAAACCATCTCAAATGGCCCTTTCCCCAAAGAGGCAATCTGGTGTCCCAGAAACTGCAGTGGTTTTAGAGCCAGGAGCCTCAGGTTCAAGCCCCAGCTTCCATCTCGCGGCTCCGACAAATCTCTTCGGTTCCCAGGACTCCAGTTTCTTTGAATGTAATTGTTTCTCAGTTTCTCTCTCCATCAGGTCTGGAGCTCCTCAAGTCAGGGACCAGGTTTTATGGAACCGGAGTCCCCTCCTTCATCCCCAGAGCTTGAGTAGTGACACAAATCAGCAGCCAGCTCGGTGGAGCTTCTGTGACCATGGGCCACGGGCTAGCCCAACGTCTGCCTTTCCCTTGTCCCAGAACAGCAGTAAGGGGAAGGGGGGCGCACCCCCAATTTTGCTCCTTGGAGATCGAGGCTGGGGGTGTGCGTGGGTGTCCGCGCCAGCCCACAACGTGCTTTGGGAGCGGAGGTGTAGAATCTTCCTTTAGCACCCCGCATCCCTCGTGCGGGTCCTGCTTCTCGACACGCCAGGTTTGAACAAATCAGACACAAAGGGTGAGTGGGGTGTGGCGAAGGGACAGAGAGAAGGCGCAGCCGGGCGCCCCGAAGAAGCGCTTTTCTTACTGCGAGCCTCGTGTCCCCGTGTGTCCCCAAGTGGGGACCAGGAAAAACTGTGTTGAATCATTCTCCCCTTTTTCCCTTTTTAAACAAATGTCATGCCAGAGCCTCTCCAATTAATCTTAAAAAAGCAAAACAAAACAAAAACCCTAAGTAAAAAAACAAAACCGCCACTGGCCTGCCTCTTACGTCATGGCCAGGCGGGAGGGGGCGGGGTTTAAACCCGAGGCTTAGTCCCCACCCGAGCTGCTCCCCACCTCGCGCGTGGGAAACCCAGCCTTCCTGTCTACGCCGGGGTCCGGCTCTTCCGGGGGGGTGGGGGGACGTGTCCTCTGCTGGGCGGGCAGAGACCAGGTGGCTGCGGATGGTGGAGGAGGCGGGACCACCCTGTGTGGCCCTGGGCCCCACACCCCTGCTTTTCACCAGGCCTGGCTCCCTGTCCGAGGGCAGGCTGGCCCCCGCCTCTCCCCACCCCCAGTGTGGTTTGGGCCCCTGAGGACAATTAACAGCATTTAAGCTGATGATATGGACTAGTTCTGCCCCAGGCGGTGATGGCAGGATTCCTGGGCTCCACCCGGGACTGAATCAGCCTCTGGGGGGTGGAGCTTGGATTTCTAAGTCTGAGCAAATTTCTGAAAGACTCTTTTTCCCCCCCCCAAATTCTTACACGCTTTTTGGAACCAAGTTGCATGGGGTCCGGCTGCGGGGCTGTCACTGTTGAGCTGGGAATGCCTCTGGCCACAGCTTCCCCATCCTCTCCTGCCCTGGGGTTGACCCTGCCCACCCACCTGCCTCCCCCCCCGCCAATTCACACCCCCACACAGGGAATTCTCTCTCCAGCTTCAGCTCTGCATCTCCAGGCCCACTTGTCACCTCCCCAGGAAGGCTTCAGGGTATCTCGGACTCTGCAGTCAAAACCCAAATGCAACCTCTGTGGCTCCATCCCTGCCCTGCACCCAACCTTTTGCACCAACTTCCAAGGAACCTGCCAGCACCCTCCTCGGCTCCTC
>PVIY010039943.1:0-22748 GCA_004026745.1 Myrmecophaga tridactyla
TTATCATTAAGAAATTCAGAAACCAGATGGGCAAAGCTAGTAGAGATTATCTATCCCTGAGAGGGGCGAAGGGGGGCAATAGAATGCTGATAGAATCCTATACTTGATTTGGGGGCTGAATACATGAGTATGTTCATTTGATGAAAATGTTTGGACTGTGCTAGATAAAGATACTGTGAACACTATGTAAATTACTAGTTAATCCTTAGCAACTGTCAGTCATCAGAATATAAACAATGTTTTCAAAGAACTTTATATGTTTTGCAAAATCAAAGAAAGGCAATCCCTAGTTAGAAAAATTTGGGGTTGCAAATCATTAACTAAAGCAAAAAATGCTATCAGAATGCAGCAAAGAGTTCTGAATGGGCCCAGCTCAGCCGCTAAAGCCGTGGGACAGTGCTGGGTGGAGCAGGCAGAGCTGGAGGCTGGCGAGGAGAGGAGCAAGGTCTGCTCTGCGTGCAGAGTGCCTGCAAGATGGCCTGTGGGTTGGGGTGCCAGCTGCAAGCAACCCCTTCCCGGAGCCAGATACTGGGCTTTCCTCTGAAGCTTGAGAAGAAGTTCATCAAGGAACACTATCAAGCCCAAAGTGAAAGGCTGTCTCCAATTTTCAAGAAACCTCTTTTCCTGTGGCCTGGTCCTATAGCCAAAATTCTACCGAAGTTGATATGTTTCTGCTCAGATTAAAAAACTGGGTGATGAAAAAGAGTGGATCTTTTAAATAATAATGACCTGGTTCTTTTGGTAAAGTGCTTTATACGTTAACAAAAATCCTCCCACCAAATATACCAAAATACAGCTCTTTCTTAAGTGAATTACCATTGTGTCTATACCTGGAAAGCCATGTGTGTTTTATGTACTGGATGTTTACATTTAAGATAGGAAAACATTTTTGCTTTTAAAAATTGAGTATTTTAGTTTGCTGTTCCTAAGATTTTTGTGCGGTAACAAAATTTATTCTTATCTCATAAATTTGGTTTCTACAGAAACATAAGCAACTATAAACTTGAGGGGAAGAACAGTATTTACTAATAGAAAGATGTCTTGACTTTTCTAAATGAGAAGACCATTTTGTTTTCAAACACTAAACATGGGAGCTGTTTCCAGCAAACTTTTTGGGGGCATGTTAGTGTTATATTATGTACCAGGTTGAAGCAGATTTTATCTTTATCTTCTTAAGCTTCTCTATTTTATGATTGTGCTTTAACAAATACTACATGATTTCATGTCTTTTTAAAAAACATTTAAAATGTGACCTACATTCAAATGGTTAAAAACAAAGTAATGTGAAGATGTTATAGCCTCAAACAATTCTTAATGTCACAGTGTTTTATTTTGATGATGTGCCTTCCAGTTTGATTGGGACACTGTTTAAAAGGATGCTTTGTTTGTGTTTGTAGTAATCTCTGAAGAGTTTGTAAATAAAATTTCTGCTTACTTACAAAGGAAAAAAAAGAGATCTGAATTGTAATGTGCAGATGGGTCACCCAGTTCCAGGTTTAATTGACTCCCCAGGACAAAATTAGTCTCTTTTCCCTTTGGGCTGTAAAACACCCTGTCCCTGCCTCTGTTTGCTCCTCTCCTGCTTCATTATATAATGCTCCAGGAGCATTATTTGCTCCTCTCCTTAGCATCTAGGGCAAAGAGATGCACATAGGAGCTCGTTTTCCATCCATTGAATGAATGAATGGGATAGAAGACTTTCCTATTGGGTTCTGGCCAGGGGCTGCCTTGGCATTGTAGAATCTCAGGGCCACAGGTCCAAAGTTCCCCAAGAGGTCTTCTCCCCAACTTCTGTCACCAGCACCCATGATTGCCTCTCCTGGCACATGCCTGTCTTATATGTGTTGCAAATATTTCTACTAGTCCGAAAAATGTTCGAAATAAAGCCTATAAATTTCTACTTAATAACTTCGGGACTTTTTTTTTTTTAAATCTACCTTAAGAAGTCTTTTCCCCACTCAAGGATTTTAAATATATTCTCCAGCATTTGTATCCTTGTACTTTTGTAGCTTTACTGTTTTTATTTTATATAATTTTTATTAATTAAAAAAAATTACAAGAAACGCAAACATCCTTAATATATGTTCATTCCGTTCTACATTTATAATCAGTAATTCACAATATTATCACATAGTTGCATATTCATCATCATGATCATTTCTTAGAACATTTGCATGAATTTAGAAAAAGAAATAAAAAGACAACAGAAAAATAAAACAAAAACAGAAAAAGAAAAAAAAATTTTACATACCATACCCCTCACCCCTCCCTTTCATTGATCACTAGCATTTCAAATTAAATTTATTTTAACATTTGTTCCCCCTATTATTCATTTTTATTCCATATGTTCTACTCATCTGTTGACAAGGCAGACAAAAGGAGCATCAGACACAAGGTTTTCACAACCACACAGTCACATTGCGAAAGCCACGCCATTATACAATCATCATCAAGAAACATGGGTACTGGAACACAGCTCCACACCTTCAGGCAGTTCCCTCCAGCCTCTCCACCACATCTTGGATAACAAGGTGATATCTACTTAATGTGTAAGAACAACCTCCAGGATAACCCCTCGACTCTGCTCGGAATCCCACAGCCACTGACACTTTGTCTCATTTCACTCCCCCCCCCCCCCACAGTCGAGAAGTCCCTCTCAATCCCTCAATGCTGGACCCCAGCTCATTCCAGAGTTTTTCTCAATCCCTTGATGCTGAGTCCCAGCCTACCCCAGGATCCCTGTCCCACGCCGCCAGGAATGTCCACACCCCCGGGAGCCACGCCCCACACAGATAAGCTTGCTCTCTGTATTGGCCAGAGACAGAGGCCAAACCTAAGCAACAAAAGAGGTCCTCCCAGGGCGACTCCCAGGCCCAATTCCAAGCAGGCC
This sequence comes from Myrmecophaga tridactyla, assembly GCA_004026745.1. Classification (NCBI taxonomy): domain Eukaryota; kingdom Metazoa; phylum Chordata; class Mammalia; order Pilosa; family Myrmecophagidae; genus Myrmecophaga; species Myrmecophaga tridactyla. Next base: position 2,891 of record PVIY010039943.1, read on the forward strand.
CGACCTACTTGTCGTGGGGTCAAGTTTCACGTGAACAAACCCCAAGATTGGGGGCCCAGCCCACAGCCCCGGCCGTCCGCACTACCCGTGAGAATATCAATAATTCAACTTGTGGAGCTTGAATTTTCCCCTGTTCTCACCATTCCCCAAAGGGGACTTTGCAAATACTTTTCCACTCACTGATCAAATCACTCTGGGATTCATTGGGGCATCACTCTGGACAAACCAATAAAATCTAATGTCCTTCCCAAGGTTCCATGTACTTATGTTGTTCAACCAACTATCTACATAAGTTATGTTAGGAGATGCACTAGTCAAAATATAAATTTTGTACCAAATAAACATTTTTTTATTTAGTCTAACACATAAGTTGAAATTTTAAAATATTAATTGCCATCTATTTTCAGCACCCTGCAGTAATGACATTCCTTTGTTCTTCCTCATGCAAAAACATTTTAAAATTTGTACCTTTAGTCACTATCATTATACACTCTAGGCATTCCTAGATTATACCATCTCAATCTTTATCGTCTATCTTTCTTTGTGATTTCATTTATGCCCTCAGCCCTCCTCCCTCTATCATTCTCACATCCAGCTTTATTCAGTATTTTAACATAATTGTATTACAGTTAGGTAGTATTGTGCTGTCCATTTCTGAGTTTTTACATTCAGTCCTGTTGCACAATCTGTATCCCTTAGCTCCAATTACCCAATATCTTACCCTATTTCTATCTCCTGATGGTCTCTGTTACCAATGAAACATTCCAAGTTTATTCACTAATGTCAGTTCATATTAGTGAGACCATACAGTATTTGTCCTTTTGTTTTTGGCTAATCACACTCAGCATAATGTCCTTAAGGTCCATCCATGTTGTTACATACTTCATGACTTTATTCTGTCTTACAGCTGCATAATATTCCATCATATGTATATGCCACAGTTTGTTTAGCCACCCGTCCGTTGATGGACATTTTGGCTGTTTCCATCTCTTGGTAATTATAAATAATGCTGCTATAAACATTGGTGTGCAAATGTCCTTTTGTGTCCTTGCTCTCATGTCCTTTGAGTAAAGACAGCATATAGATGGGTCTTATTTTTTAATCCATTCTGCCAGTCTATGTCTTTTGATTGGGGAGTTTAATCCATTAACATTTAGTGTTAATACTGCACGGGTAGTACTTTCTTCTACTATTTTGCCTTCTTGATTTTATATGTCATATCTAATTTTCCTTCTTTTTACCTTTACTCATAGTCTTCCATTCTACACTCTTCTCCACACCTCTCGCTTCTGTCTTTTCGTATCGTCTCTAGTGCTCCCTTTAGTATTTCTGGCAGAACTGGCCTCTTGGTCACAAATTCTCTCCGTGATTTTTTGTCTGAAGGACAATTTTGCTGGATATAGAATTCTTGGTTGGCAGTTTTTCTCTTTTAATAACTTAAATATATCATCCCACTGTCTTCTCGCCTCCATGGTTTCCTCTGAGAGATCTACACATAGTCTTATTGGGTTTCCCTTGTATGTGATGGTTTGCTTTCCTCTTGCTACTTTCAAGATTCTCTCTTTCTCTTTGACCTCAGACATTGTGATTAGTAAGTGTCTTGGAGTACGTCTGTTTGGATCTATTCTCTTTGGGGTACGCTGCACGTCTTGGATCTGTAATTTTAAGTCTTTCATAAGAGTTGGGGAATTTTCAGTGATAATTTCCTCCATTAATTTTTCTCCTCCTTTTCCCTTCTTTTCTTCTTCTAGGATGCCCACAACATGTATATTCATGCGCTTCATATTGTCTTTCAGATCCCTGAGTTCCTGCTCATATTTTTCCATTTTTTCCCTATATTTTCTTTTTCTTGCTGGATTTCAGATGTTCCATCCTCCAGTTCAGAACTCCTACGTTCTGTCTCTCAAAATCTACCATTGTAGGTTTCCATTGTTTTTTCATCTCTTCTACCGTGCCCTTAATTCCCATAAGGTCTGTGATTTGTTTTCTCAGACTTTCAGTTTCTTCTTTTTGTTCATTCCTTGCCTTCTTTATATCCTCCCTCAATTCATTGATTTGGTTTTTGATGAGGTTTTCCATGTCTGTTCGTATATTCTGAATTAAATATTTCAGCTCCTGTATCTCATTTGAATTGTTGGTTTCTTCCTTTGACTGGGCCATATCTTCAATTTTCCTAGTGTGATTTGTTATTTTTTGCTGGTGTCTAGGCATTTAATTACCTTAATTAGTTTATTCTGGAAATTGCTTCCACTTCTTTTACCTAGGGTTTTCTTGCTGAATGAATTTGTTGTCTATCTGTTCTTTGACATTCAATTCAGCTTTATCTGGACCTCAAGCTTAAGTTTTGTTTAAAAGAGGAGAATTTTTCAGTTCTTGTTTTCTTGGTTCTTGCCCTGCTTGTATGGTACCTTTTCCCCCCCACACTTAGGAGGGTCTACGTAGGTATTATAGACCACAGCTGGATTTTCCCAGACCAAACTTGGCCTCCTATCAGGAGGAAAGAGTCACCTGCATCGGTTTTCCCTGAGAGTGAGACCCAGCAGTTTGAAAGACTTTCCTGTGAAGTCTCTGGACTCTGCTTTTCTTATCCTGCCCAGTATGTGGTGCTTGTCTGCCTGCAGGTCCCACCAGCATAAGATGATGTGGTACCTTTAACCTTGGCTTGGGGCATGGTGGAGACAGAGGAGAGGTTGTAGGCTGTTTTTAATGGCTTCAAATTTCCAAGCCCTGGTGTCTGAATTCCTTGAGAGAGGGATTCCACCTGGGTTGGGTTTCACCCCTCCCCTGGGGAAGGCACAGACTCCAGACAAGCCCTCAAACGAGTTTGTTTCTGCCTATGCCTGGAGTAGTTGCAGCCTGAGGAGCCCTGCCGCTGTATCCAAAGGCAGTAAAGCCTTTGTAGAAACACAGCCACAAAAAACTCATTTCCTTCTTTTTTTCCCCTTTTTCCATCAGCCCTGTCCCCTTGGCACTGGGGCAAAAATCAGCAACCTCTGCTTTGACCAGGTTCACCTGAGCTGGGGGCCTATTTTTAGTAGTCAGAATTTGTTAATTAATTCCACAATTGGCATTTGGTTGGGCTCAGCCCCTGCTGCTGGTAATGTCTCTTTCCTTTCTCCTCTGGGAAGCAGCCTGTGAGGGAGAGGCGCCAGCCACCACGGCTTTGGGAACTCATGGTTCTGGGGGGTTTCACAGCTGGTCCAACTGGTCCAGATTGGGGTACACTGTGTGTCCGGTCACTGACGTGGCCCCAGGAGCTGTTCTGTACTGTGTCTGGTTATTTAGTAGTTGTTCTGGAGGACGAATTAAAATGCACACATTGTTAAGCTGCCATCTTGGCCCAGAAGTCTGTAGCTTTACTTTTTAAGTTTAGGCCTTTATCTGAAATCTGTTTGGGGTGTGAGATGGATTTACTAATTTTTCTTGAGGTCAGTTGCCCCAATGCCACTTCCTTTCCCCACTGATCTGAGTGGGGAAATTATAGATTAAGTATCTAAAAAATTTCCACATATTCTCACAAACGAATCCTTGACATTCTGTTTTAGAAGAACAGTTTTATTCTGTCAAATTGATTGTCTATTTTGGAGCCTGAACCACACTGTTTTAATTATTGTAGAGCTAGTTGTCTCTCATTTTTTCCCTCTTTTCTAAAATAGTTTTCCTGTGTTTACTCATTTACTCTTCCAGGAAAATTTTAGAATCTGTTGGTCAAGTTGGTGTTTTGATTGGGATTACATTAAATTTTTTATTAATTGGGGGGAATTGTGTCTGTACTATATTGAGTCTTTCACCCAATAATGTGATCTTATAGTCATTCTCTGCTTTTATGGCTTTTGCTAAAGTTTCATAGTTTTCTTCCTATCTTTCATTTCTACTAAATGCACAGATATTTGAGGGTTTTATAGATATTATAAGTGGGATTCTTGTCATTTTGAATCTTCCATTCCTCTTTTATAAGAAAGTTATTAATTTTTGTGTATTTATATTGAATCTTGTCACTTATTGGTCTCCTTTATTAGTTATAATGTTTCCTAATTGATCCTATAATCTTCTGGATATTTTGTTTCCTTTTTCCTAATAGTTATACTGTAGTTCATCTTCTCAACTCATTTTATTGTATGGAATCTTTAGAAAAAATGTATAATAGTGTCGATGGTAGCAGGAATCCTTGTTTTGGCCTTGACTTTAATGAAAATGCTTATAATATTTCAGCATTAAGCATGCAATGAGTTTCTAGCATAAACCCTTTATCAAATTAGGATGTTAAATGTTGTTAACTGCTCTTTCATCATTTATCAAAATGAATATCTATTTTTTTCTTCCTGATGTTCTTTGTGTTCCTTCTTATATTGTTTCTTCTTATTTATTTCATACTATATTTCTTCTTTGTGTTTCTTCTTAGATTAAATAATCTATTAATTATCATATGAATGGAGTATCTAATGCTAAGTCATTCTTACTTTCATAGCATAAACCCAACTTCATTATGTCCATTAAAAGCTGACTGAATAATTAAATTGTAATATATCCAAACAACAGAATGCTACTCTGCATTATAAAGAAATGAACTGATATATGTAACAATATGGATGCGCCTCATAATCATGCTGCCGAAAGAAGCCAAATACAAAAGGTACATACTGCATGATTCCACATATATAACATTCTAGGACAAGCAAAAAATAACGTACAGTGATAGAAAAAAGATCAGTGAATGCCTGGGGCGAAGCACATGTTCTCGATATTGATTAGGTATGGTGGTCTCACAGGCATATACAGTTGTCAAAATTCATTAAGCTTAATGTTTAAAAAGAATGGTTAGATGTAAATTACACCTCAGTAAAGTTGATTACTAACTTTTAAAAATCTATTGCTTTTGACAGTTTTGCAGCCAGCAGTTGTGCTGTTTACTCTTTAATAAGCCACTTCAATTTGGCATCCATCCTTCCCACTCTGTTTAAATTTCTCCGGCTAAGGGTCACAGTGACGCCACACTACTAACTGGAAGTCTTAGTCTTCACATGAGTTGATCTTTCAGCAGAATTTGTTGCAATTTGTCCATGTCTCTTCACTTTTCTGCTGACCCCTCCCACTCCTGATTCTGCCCGGTCTCCTAGATAGCTTCTCTTTGGTTTCCATTGTTAGTCCTCATTGGCTGTTGAGCCTGGATGTTGAACAACTCTCTGCTGTCTCCTAGGCAGTCCTCTCTCCCCATTCTTGCCTCTCATCCAGGCACTCTCATCCACTCCTGCAGCATCTTTTGTCTGCTGTCCACAACCAAATGGACACCTCCTCCCAGATCCCTCTCCTGCGCTCTGGATCCACCCAACTGCCCATTTGGCATTTCCGGATGACTCACACATCCATGACTGAACTCCTGACCTTCATCCTACTCTTCCTGCCAGTCCTGCAATCACAGCAGGAGCACGTCATTAGCCCAGGTGCTAGTAAGCTGGGAGAACACCTTGGTGGAGCATTTCCTTGCACCCTTCATAACTTAGCCTCTGCTAAGGGTTGTTCCCAAGTATGTCTCCCATCTGGCTGCTTTCAAACACCTTCACTGCCCCCTTTTGAAGCCACTCTCCTCTCTCATTCTGCAGCCCTCCAACTTCCACTCCTGGCTCCCCTCTAATCCATTTTTCATATCACAGGCAGAGTAAATGTTGTTCATGTAAGTGTGTCCACATCACTGTCTGGTTTAAAACATCTCAATAGCCATGAAGGCATGTTTTTTGTTTGTTTGGGTTTTTTTGCCTATTTTTAAATGCAATTTTATTGAGATGTTTTCATGTATCATACAGTCCATCCAGAGCATACAATCCATGGCACATAGTTGTGCATTCATTACCAAAGTCAATTTTAGAATGTTTTCATTATTTCAAATATAAAAATATAAAAGAACACCCCGAACATACCATACTCTTTATATCTGCCCCCCATTGTTGGCTCCTAGTATTGGTATGGTACGTTCGTTACTGTTGATGAAAGAATATTAAGTTATTACTGTTAACTATAGTCCATAGTTTACTTCTCTTTTTTTAGTTGCTGTGTTTTCAGAATGTAAAAAAGCACATGGAATATAGTAGGATGAATCAAACAATTGCACTTAGGATTAAAATTTCTAACTCTAACTTGACCCTGTCTTTCCGTACACCCTAGTTACATCCTCTTTGCATTTCTTCAATTGCACACTATCCTGTTTTTGGTTTCTTAGCTCTGTGCTTTTGCATTATTCTTCCCTCTATGTGGTAACTTGGACTATCTGTGTCTTGGAGAGCCACAACCCTATTTTCTCAGTACACATGGGGTAAGTAGATTCAGAAGGGAGTATACATGAGACCAGCTAATTACCAGAATGCCAGTTTCCTAAATCATGTGGTGGTGGGGCATCCTAGACTATTAATAGTCAATGGCGAAGACAGCCTTTTGCTGACCTCAAGCTAAGAGTTACTAGCTCTGCTAACCAGTGGTGTCACTTAACCAAATCAGTTATTGGAGAGCTGTTTTTTGAATAGACATGAGCTCCCTGAGAGCTGGGGTCTTGTTTGGTTCATGGCTGTATCTTTAGGGTCTAAAATGGAGCTTAGAGCATGCTGTGCAGTAAATAAATATTCATTAAATGAACGAGTGGGTTTGAAATTAGAACAAAAAGAATTTATTTGGGCAATCTTGAAAGCTATTCGAGCAGGTCTGTTGTTCAGTGGAAGATTGTTTACCTTAATATAGAGACCTCACCTGTGCTAGAGTAACAGTACTCCTGGACTTAATATATCTTAATTAAAAAACCCACAATAGTGATGTGATATGATTTCTGTCCAGTGCTCTGAATGTCAAAGTGAAGAAATTCAATGAAGCATGAGTAAACAGCTGGAGTGAAAAAATAATAATAATTTTTAAAAACCACAATAGTTGAAAAATATTGATTAATAGAAAATCCACTTGGCAAAATAACTACAGCAAGTAATGTAGGGCATAAGGTATAGTGAAAAAAAAAAGAGTTTTAAAAGCATGTGTATTCCTACCTTTTAATGTAAATGTCATGTGACATCAGTTGAAAAATATAAATATCTACTGTCTGCTCTGTTAGGAAATGTTTTCATTTGCTGAAGATGCCAGAATTGCAATATACCAGAAACAGAAAGGCTTTTAAAAAGGGAATTTATTAAGTTGCAAGTCTGCAGTTCTAAGACCATGAAAATGTCCAAATTAAGGCATCCAGAAAAAGATCTCTTACCTCCAAAGAAAGGGCCAATGAAGTTCAGGGTTTCTCTCTTAGCTGGGAGGGCACATAGCAACATCTGCTAGCTTTCTCTCCTCTTTTCATAAGGCTTCCCCAAAAGCATTTTCCTTCTGCTCCAAAGGTCTCTGGCTGTGTGGGCTCTGTTGGTTCTGGTGGCTCTAAAGCTTTTTCCAAAATATTTCCCTCTTAAAAGGCTCCAGTAAGCACCCACCCACCCCATGTGTGGGTAGAGACACATCTCCATGGAAACCATCTAATCAAAGGTTACCACCCACAATTGGGTGTGTCACAGCTCCATGGAAACAAGAAAAAGAGATACCATCCAGCAATATTAAATGAAGATTAAAGAACATAGCTTTTGGGGAGGCGGGTACTTAATAGCCTCAAGCCAGCACAGAAAACATCTGGGGTTTACTTGAAAATGGGAAAAAAATATTATATGATATCCTAAATATTTCAACCTTATCAAATGTCTAACTTTTTACTTTGAAGTAATTTCAAATTTACAGGACAGTTGCAAAAATAAAGTAAGCTCCATACAGAAAACTTCAGCATACCCCACCCCTAAATAACCAGATTCACCAATTTTGACATTTTGCTTCCTTTGTCGTATCATCTTATCTATCTAATCTATTATCTATCACCTATCTATCATCAATTTTTCTGTGCATGTGAATGTAGGTCGCATGCATCAATCTCCTTGAATACATAATACATCCATGTACGTTTCCTACAAACAAGGACATTGACTTATGCACCGACCTTAAGTGTTAAGTTCAAGAAGTTTAACATTGATATAAAGTTTACATTCTATATTCCAATTTTTTCTTATGTCCCAATAATTTCCTTTTCAGCCTTTTCACCTCCATCTGTAGATCCCATCCGGTATCATGTGCTGCATTTAGTGGTCATTTTCTCATCAGTTTATCTTTCTTTTTTAATTGTAGAAACATATATACAGCATAAATCTTGCCTTCCCAACTTATCCCAAGCATACCATTCAGTGGAATTAATGACATCCACAATGTTACAGTACCTTTATCATTACTGAACTTTCCCTTCACCACAAAAATAAACCCTGCACTAATTTTGCATTAACTCTGCATTGCCCCTTCCTCAAATCCTGGTAACCCATACCCTATGTTCTGTCTCTATATGTTTTCATACCATCTGATATTTCTTTGTGGTTAACATGGGGTTTAAATTGAATATCCTAAATCTATATATAACAATCTTGTTTGCTTTGACACCTACTTCAATAGCATACATGATCTGTGTTCTCATACCGTCTATCTCTACCTTTATGTAGTTCTTGTTGCAAATTGCATATCTATACATTATGAGTCCAAAACCATTGATTTATCACTGCATTTTATGCATTTGCCTTTTAGAACCTGTAAGAATAAAAAGTGGAATTACAAACCAAAAATATAATAGAACTGATATTTATATTTACCTATGTCATCATTTTTACCAGAAATCTTTATTTCTTTATACAGCTTCAGTTAATGGTCTATTGTCCTTTCCTTCTGATCTGCAAAACTTTCTTTAGCATTTCTGGTACAGCTGGTCATCACAAAAATTGGTGGTGAAGTCCCTCAGTTTTTTGTATATCTTGGAATGTCTTAGTCCCTCCCTCATTTTTTATTTTTATTTATTTATTTTTAAGGAACCATTGTTTATTTTTTATGTTTTTTATCTTTTTATTTTTGTTGATATATATTATACATTCACATACCATATAATCATCTAAAGTGTACAGTCAATGGCTCACAATGTCATCATATAGCTGTGCATTTATCATCACAATCAACTTTTTTTTCTTTTTTGTGTAAAAGAACATGTATACAAAAAAGCAATAAATTTCAAAGCACGTTGGGCAATCAGTTGTAGAGAGATTTCAGAGTTTGGTATGAGTTACAATTCCACAATTTTAGATTTTTACTTCTAGCTGTTCTAAGATACAGGAGACTAAAAGAAATATCAATGTAATGATTCAGCAATCATACTCATTTGTTAAACCCTATCTTCTCTGTCTAACTCCACCATCACCTTTGATCTTTCTCCCATTCTTTAGGGGTATTTGGGCTATGCCCAGTCTAACTTTTTCATGTTGGAAAGGACTGTCTATAATATGGGATGAGGGGATGGAGCTAGTTGTTCTGGAGAGGTTGACCTCTTTGCATTTTAGGAGCTTCATGAAAGAGGAGGCCAGGAGAGAAAGCTAGCAGATGACGCCTTGCTCGCCATATGCCCTTCCAGCCAAGAGAGAAACTGTGACTGTGTTCGCCATGTGCCTTCTCACTTGAGAGAGAAACCCTGAACTTCACTGGCCTCTTGAACCAAGGTATCTTTCCCTGGATGCCTTTGATTGGACCTTTCTATAGACTTGTTGTAATTGGGACATTTTCTCAGCCTTAGAACTGTAAACTAGCAACTTATTAAATTCCGCTTTTTAAAAGCCATTCCGTTTCTAGTATTTGTATTCCAGCAGTTAGCAAACTAGAACAGCTACATATACAAGTATCACAAGAGCAAGCCTCAAGATCGAGGGCTTAGCCTATTTATTTGGGCATCTCTAATGTTTGACATAGTATTGGGGTTTCCTGGGTGGTAATGTTTAATAGTTTCATATTTTTTCTCCCATCCCTCAAGGGACTTTGCCAATACTTTTTTATTATCTGCTTAATACACTTGGCCTCCCTCATTTATTTTTTTAACAAGAACAGCAATTTATTTTTCTCCTACAAAAATTTGATTTTTAACTGTAACAGACTTTTGAAGGGTACAGTTTTCACATAATTTAATTGATTTTAAAATGTTAATTAAATACCTACAAATTACTATGCTATGTAGAGTCAGATACAGTCTCTACTCATGAAGAGTTTGGTGCTCATATAGCACAGTGTGGGAAGGTGAAGCAAAGAAGAATGAGAGTGAGAGTAGCAAATACTATACTAAATTACCTAGGACTAAAGAAGCTGGGGGCATACTAGCTTAAATGAAAAGTACAGCAAACGGTCCTCTACTGAGTAGTGCAAAAACACTTGGCACTCATTTCTGTACTTCCCTGCCTCCTCCCTCCTTCCTTCTTATTGCTGTCTTCTTCCAACCTATCAAAACTGTCTGAGCTTGGCAGCTTCTAAATAATTTTGAATCCTACTGAATTACAAAGGGACAGTGGCTCAGAGTAGGATAATACTGCAAAATGCCAGAAGTTACAAAGGAAAACTGAACAATAAACAGTACTCTTAATCACTCACTGTACAGATACTTTTGAATGTGATTTGCCTCTGTAATGCTTTAAAATGTTGTCTTCTTACCTAAAGTAGGGTAGGAGTATAAAATCTTGGAGGTCCCAGAGGCGTTTAAGAAAAAGGTGAGGAGAGATTCAATAAAGAGACATACTCTTCTAAAATAAAAACTAGGCAATAATAAGGCTCTAAAGAAGGCACATAGTCCTGTTCTCCTTTAGGGCAAAGACAGAGTGTGTTAAATAATTTTGACTTCAGTATCTTACAGTAGTCATTATAAAAAGCCTTTGTTTTATTCTAAATAAGCCAGAACACCTAAGGAACCTATCAACTTGTCCCTCCACTCATTTCCATGGCTGTACTCCTTCCACAGATATATCAGCAGATCAAGGGGGAAAAGTTACAGAATGTCAGCATAATGTTTTTCCATTGAGTCAGGCATTTACATATGTGAACATGTTTGTGAGTTTGTGAGAAGATCAGGAACGATCTTCTTTGCTTTAAGGTTAAATCTGCAAATAAATCACTCAAATCACTAGATAAACACTATTCATCTGAAAATAGAAACCATGTGCAACTGAAATGGTTACTAAATATAGATAGTGCTATTTGATTATTCTACTTATTAGACAAGTCTTTTAGTCAATAGCTTATGCATTGCTTCAAAATTTAGCACTTTTAGATGGGAAAGCTACCCATTTCTGATGAAAATTCTAGACGACAATAACAAAGAATAAAATATTTATTATGATTTCTTCCCCTGTGATACAAGATTGTTTGTTTTTCCTAGTTCTCCAAAGACACAGTTGCAGAACTTCTACCAGCAGGTTTTGCCTGTGAATCATGATGTTTCCATTCTGTAATGTAATAGATCTGATATGTGGCAGGTATGGAATCATCTTCGTTTCTATACATTTCTCTATAAACTGCCACAGCTGCCAGCCTCGTATCTCGATGCAGTAGGGCTTTTCTATTCCAAGAGCAGTTACTCTCTCCCACACCTAAAATTTGAACATGCCAGGACAGTTCACTTAAATTTCATCAGTATCCACAGTCAGTGTGTTAAAGCCAGCTCTGCCCAGTAGATGTCCCAGGTCATTGACAGCAGTGAAAGGAAAAACGTGGAGAATATCCTCCTGCTCTTTCCGTTTCTGCTTGCTGTAATACACATTGAAGTTCATAGAGTGTGTCGCCTCCGAACATTGTACCAGTAAACACTCCATCTGGTTTTAAGACATAATGAATATGTCCAAGTGCTCCAGGATGGTCATTCAACCAGTGCTAACTTAAACTGCTAACCACCAAGTCAAATGTATTTTCTCTGAAGGGAAGGAATTTTTCATCAGCGAAAACACTGGCAGTAGGAATTTCCGTTTCTTAAGTATTTTTCAAAGTATTTTCTGCAATGTCTGCTTGGGAAAACTTTCCCACAGTTTCCTTATTCAAGTGTTGTGCTATGTAGCCTCGTCCACAACCAACATCAAAAGCAAGGGGGGAGAAAAGAGCAAGAGGGAAATCTCTGGCTATGTCAGATACATGGTCTGCAAACCAACTTCCAACTACCTCCTACCTCAGGTAGTCATACTTCTGCTCCAACTGCCAGGCTACCCAGTTCTTCTGTTTCCTTTTCAAGTCCCAGTTGAAGATACTGAGGGCCCTGGGGGAAGTGTCATATGGGGGAGAGACCCCAGAGGTGACCTCCCTGCAGCCAATGATCTCCATGGGGTCTTCCCCTATTTTTTTTTTAATTTATTAAACATAACAACATACAAACACCAACATTCTTACCATATGATCATTCCATTCTTGATATATAATCAATAACTCACACTATCATCACATAGTTGTATATTCATCATCATGATCATTTCCTAGAACATTTGCATCAACTCAGGAAAAGAAATAAAAAGAAAACAGAAAAAAAATTCACACACACCATACCCCCACCCCTCCCCTCCGCCGATCACCAGCACTTCAATCTACGAAATCCACTTCAACATTTGTCCCCTATTATCCATTCACTTTCAATCATGTGCCCTACTCGTCTGTCGACAAGGCAGACAAAAGGAGCGTCAGACACAAGGCTCTCACAAACACAGTTATATTGTGAAAGCTATAACACCACACAATCATCTTCAAGAAATGTGGCTACCGGAACACAGCTCTACATTTTCAGGCAGTTCCCTCCAGCCTCTCCATTACACCTTAACTAAAAAGGTGATATCTATTTAATGCATAAAAATAACCTCTAGAATATCCTCTTGACTCTGTTTGGAATCTCTCAGCCACTCACACTTTATTTTGTCTCATTTCGTTCTTCCCCCTTTTGGTCGAGAAGGTTTTCTCAATCCCTTGATTCTGAGTCCCAGCTCATTCTAGGATTTCTGTCCCATGTTGCCAGGAAGGTCCACACCCCTGGGACTCAGGTCCCACAGAGAGAGGCCCTCCCCCATTTTTAAAAGACAGTTTTACCAAATACAGAATTTTTGGTTGGGAGCTTTTCTCTTTCGGCACTATGAATATGTTATCCCATTGCCTTCCTGCTTCCATGATTTCTGATAAGACATCAGCATTTAATTCTCATTGACACTTCCTTGTATGTAACATAATGCTTCTGTCTTTTGGCTTTCAGAGCAGTATGATTATAACGTGGTGTGGTGTGGATCTATTTGGGTTTATCCTGTTTGGAGTGTGTTGAACATCTTGGAGTGTGTGTGTGTGTGTGTGTGTGTGTGTGTGTGTGTGTATACGTCTTTCATTAAATTTGGTATGCTTTCAGTCTTTACTTCCATGAATATTTTCTCTACCCCTTTCTCTCTTCTTCTGGGACTCCCACATGCATATATTTGCATGCTTGAGGATGTCCCACAGGGTCCTCAGGCTCTGTTCACTTCATTCTTCCCTCCTTCTGCTCCTCAGGCTGAATTACTTCAATTGTCTTACCTTCAAGTTCATGGACTCTTTCTTCTGCCAGCTCCAACATGTTGTTGAGTCCCTCTAGAGAATGTTAAATTTCTGTTACTGTTGTCTTCTGCTGTTTGGTTCCTTTTCATATTTTCCATCCTTCCATAAATATTCTTTTTGTGCCCATTTATTTTTTTCCCCAATTTCCCTTCATTCTTTGCCATGCTTTCCTTTGAACATATTTAGGACCATTTTTTAAAAGTCCTTATCTGGAATATTCTCCATCTGATCTACTTCATTGATGATTTCTAGTAGTTTAATCTTCTCCTTTGCCTGGGCATCATATCCTATTTCTTTGTATGTTTTGTAATCTTTTGTTGAAAGTTGGACTTTTTGTTGAAACTTGGATATTTTAATGTGTTATCACTGGAATTTAACTCTGAGGCATGTGTTCCCATTAGTGTTATGAACCCAGCTTCCCTTGAGTATCATGAGCTAACAAACAAGAAAAAAACGAAAACACCTTTCCCCGTCTTTTCAGAACGACCTGTGTGAGTACTCTCCTTCAGGGATTATTCATATAAAGAATATGGAGCATGGCTCCAGGCCAATGCCTAGGGACCTCCCTGATCTTTTCTGTATGTGTGTCTTGTCTTAAACATATGTATGCAACACTAAAATTTCCCAATTAAATGGATAAGAATGCCCCCTTTTCCCTAGGAAACAGTTTTCTCACAGTCCCACGTACTGCACCGTATATCCTATAGCCAGCAATCCCTTGCCCCAGGCAGCACAACTTGACTGCTGCCCCACAATATTCTATAGGGACAACCATGAGCTGTCTTCTACATGCAGGACAAGTTCTGGGATGCAGAGCCTGCAATGAGTGTCCTGCCTCAGTCCCTCAGGCTGCCACCAGTGAGACTGAGTCAGATATATATGCTCCCAGTAAGTGCCTGAGGGTTACTCTGCTCCCTCTGGAACCAGGATCAGGGATCCACGCTGGGTTGGACCAGCACCACACTGAGCTGTTGAATTCAGGGAGGGTCCAGTCAGGGTGCTATTATTTCCTGTTACAACAGTACTTCGACTATTTTCTGAAGCTCTGAGAAAGACGTTTCTGCCAGTTCTTGCGGGTTCTGCAGGGCTTCTGTGGGGACAATGAGCCCTGAAGCATCTCACTCACATCCTCCAATCCTAAAATCTATCAAATTTCGCATAGAAACCCAAAATTTGTAATAAATATTCATTATTTTTAAACAGACCATTAAAATATTGTGCAATGATAAAATATTTAAAATTTTAATTTACAGGGAATTTTTTGGGTTTTCTCACAGAGGCAAACTATCTTGACAGAGATTGTTGTAACTGTATTTACAAAATGAAGAGTTAGTGCAAGAACCCTTTGAAAACCTCTTTGAGGACAACCTTTTGTTCTTGCTCTGTGGTTGGTTGTTGGTTGTGTTTTTAATTGTCTCTCTTGTGTACTAGGAATGAGATTTCCCACTTTAAATTAGTCTTTGGTGGAGTAATTCTGGGTTGATTCATTTCCTCCACATTAACCACACCCTGCAGATTGGGTGGCTGTCATGGACACTGCTCACAGCTTTTTCTGATCAGATGTCTCTCTGACAGCACAATTCTGTGATTTTAAATATACACAGTTAGAACCCTGAGAGTTTAGTTGGAAGCAATGTTTCTATATTTTATAATCAGTAGGTATTTATGAGCCATTAACCTCTTGAAGGATAATTTATAACAGACCCTTCCTTAGTCTTGAACAGTTTTTATAATGATAAATTATATCCTCAACCAAATGTATGATTTCTGTATTGATCCCAGCTCCTAACGGAAGGTCAGATTGCGTGGAAAAATGACAACTTAGCAGGTTCTGCTGAAATGCCCTCTACCTCCTTTTCTAAGCAATTTGCAGATCATATTCTTCCTTGTTCAAGGAAGTTTATTTTAGATGGTCGAAATCTTGAAGATTTGGTTTTAATTGCCTGGATGGGATTCACAGCTGGAAGCAATAGGGTACCTTTAATATTTCAACTCAAGAATCTCCTGCAACAGGTTAGAATGTACTTCTTGTCCTTCTGGACAAAAATCAGGGTGTTTGGTTCATGATGAATCGAGATCTTCTCCCTCCACAAAGGAGGGAAACATGCCTTTGAGACCAACCCCAGTTCTGCTCTGAGATGACAAACAGGTCATATATTCTCATCTGGGGGATGAGGACAGTAACACTTCCCTCGTGAGGTTGTTGATACTCAATGAAAAGGCCAATGTCATCTACGGAGCACATGGTTCACCCCACTTATTCCTCCTTAAATGTTAGGGAGTTGTGCCAGTTTGAAAATATTATGCACCCCAGAAAAGCTGTGTTTTAATTCTGATCCAATCACGTGGGGGCAACCATGTGTCTAATCCCAATTCAATACTGTAGGATGGAAAGTTATGATTGGATTATCTCCATGAAGACGTGACATGCCCAATTGTGGGTGTGACCTTTCAATTAGATGGAGATGTGACTCTACCCCATTCAAGGTGGGTCTCAATTAGTTTACTGGAGTCCTTTAAAAGGGGAATTTTTTTGTTTTTTAACATGGGCAGGCACCGGGAATCGAACCCGGGTCCTCTGGCATGGCAGGCGAGCACTCTGCCTGCTAAACCACTGTGGCCCGCTCAAGGGGAAATATTTTGAAGAAACCTCAGATACAGTCACAGGCAGACATTTGGAAATGGACAATCAGACACTTGGTTAACAATTGCTTCAGAGCTGGCAGAGATATGGATGCTTGAAGTGCCAACCAAGAGAGCAGATGCCCAGACACAGGCAGGGCCCAGCAGACATCGCCATGTGCCTTCCCACAAGATACTAAGCAAATCAGAATCCAGAGTTGCATCCCAGAGGAGGTAAGTTTAGAGAGGAAACCACAGGAATTAGAAGGTGAAAGCAATGGAACTGGGAACAAGGACCAGCAGATGCCAGATGCGTGCCTTCCCCGATCGGCCTTCCTTGAGCCAAGGTGTCTTTCTCTGGGTGCCTTAGTTAGGACAATATTTATGGCCTTAGAACTGTAAACTTGTAACTTATTAAATTCCCTTCTTCAAATTCCATTTCTGGTATACTGCTTTCCGGCAGCTTTAGCAAACCAACACAGAAGTCTTTGCCTGCCCTAGGCTGGAAGAGCAGTGATGGGCAAACGAGAATTCTAGGTTGCAATGATATGACTTTTTCTGTGTAAGGAAGGATTTAAGATGGTAAGCAACATGGCAGTAAACTGTTAAAGAAACGGACCAGGGTAGCAATCACATGACATATTGATCTTTACTTTTTAAAAAATTTTTATTGTGAAATATAACATCCATGCAAAAAAAAAGGCAATAAATTTCAAAGTACATTGTAATAAGTAGCTATAAAACAGATTTCAGAGTTTGGCATGGGTTACAGTTCCACAATTTTAGGTTTTTCCTTCTAGCTGCTCCAAGGCACTGGAAACTAAAAGAAATACCACTTGTTAAATCTTATCTTCTCTGTTATAGCTCCTTTTTCTTCTTTGATCCTTCTCTCAATCTTTAGGGGAATTTGGGCTATGCCCATTCTAACTTTTTCATCTCGGAAAGGGGTGTTGATAATATGGGATGGGGATGGAACTGATTGATGTTCTTGGAGAGGCTAGCCTCTCTGGGTTTCAGGATTTATCTGGCCCAAGAACCCATCTGAAGGTTGTAGGTTTCTGGAAAGTTATCTTAGCGCTCGAAACTTTTGTAGAATCTCAGATAGGACTCAAGGTGTTCTTTAGGGTTGTGCTGGTTTGAAATGATGTATGTACCCTAGAAAAGCAATGTTTTAACCCTAATCCCCTTTCATAAAGGCATCCATTTCTTCTAATCCCTATTCAGTATTGTATGTTTGAAACTGTAATTAGATCATCTCCCTGGAGATGTGATTTAATCAAGAGTGGCTGTTAAACTAGATTAAGTATAGGCATGTCTCCATCCATTTGGATGGGTCTTGATTAGTTTCTGAAGTCCTATAAAAGAGGAAACATTTTGGAAAATGAAGGAGATTCAGAGAGAGCAGAGCAGAATGACACAGCCACAAGAAGCAGAATCCACCAGTTAGCAACCTTTGGAGATGAAGAAGGAAAATGCCTCCCGGGGAGCTTCATGAAACAGGAAGCCAGGCGAAGAAACTAACAGATGATGCCATGTTCACCATGTGCCTTTGCAGATGAGAGAGAAACTCTGTGTTCGCTATGTGCCCTACCACTTGAGAGAGAAACCCTGAACTTCATCAGCCTTCTTGAACCAAAGTATCTTTCCTTGGATGCCTTTGATTGGACATTTCTATAGACTTGTTTTAATTGGGACATTTTCTCAACCTTAGAACTATAAACTAGCAACTTATTAAATTCCCCTTTTTAAAAGCCACTCTGTTTCTGGTATATTGCATTCCAGCAGCTAGCAAACTAGAATAAGGGTCAACAGGAATGGTTCTGATTGGTGCTTGGCAACCCGTGGTAATTAGAAATATTTAGCTGAAGCTTGCATAAGAGTAGCCTCTAGAGTAGCCTCTATACTCTATCTGAACTCTCTTGGCCACTGATATCTTATTTTGTTACATTTCTTCTCCCCCTCTTGGTCAGGAAGGCATTGTCAACCCATGGTGCCAGGGCTAGGTTCATCCCTGGGAGTCATGTCCTACATTGCCAGGGAGACTTTAACCCCTGGATGTCATGTCACATTCATCTTTGATGATTTTAAAGCATCCTTGACTTTGTAATATAGAAAATATTTCTTTCCCTTCCTCAGGGTTGGTCACCACTTTCTTTGGCCAGTTCTCCATAAATGGGACTTCACAGAGCTTTCTGGTTGTCTTCATTTTAGATCTAGGGACATTCTGTCTGACCACTATTTAGATATCATCTCTCCTTGAGGATTTGCCTTTCATAAATTCTTGTGAGGGTCACCCTTTCCCTCTCTCTTGATGATATCCATGCTTTGCTGAGCTAAAGTTTTAATTTTTCATTTGGTCTTATTTAGCATCAAAACTTTCCAAATGCCTAAGAATAATCTAATAAAAAATGTGTGTATGTGTGTGTCCTGTTAAGAAATCCCCTCTTGTATGGATTTTTTCTTTTTTTGTTTTATTTTGTTTTTCTGGAGCGATGCAAATGTTCTAACGACCATGGTGATGAATACACAACTATGTGATGACATGGTGAACCTTTGATTGTATACTTGAGATGGATTGCATGATGCATGAAGGTATCTCAATAAAATATTTTTTTAAAAAAATAAATCATCATTCTGTCCACACATTCATGATAATATTTTCACATTATTTTCTAAAAAGTTTGTTGTTTTGCTTCCATTAATTTTACAATCCTTCTGGTACTACTTTTTAAGTTTTGAGAAAGTAACCAACTTTATTTTATTTCCAGAAGGGTTCCCAGATATCCCAGAACAATTTATTGAAAATTTCTTCCTTTCACTCTTGCTTTCAAGTGCCACATTTGTCATAAATATGATGAGTGTATGAGTTACTGTCCAAATTGAACGTATTTCATTAAATTTATTCCTGGGTTCTTGAATGTATTTTAATGTGTTATAATCGGCATTTAAAATTTTTGAACTGTTTATGGATGTTACATAGAAAGACAATTAGCTTTACAAATTGAACTTCTAATTAATAATTTTACTTATTTTGTTTTTTTGGAGGGTGCATGGTCTGGGAATTGAACTGGGTCTCCTGCATGGAAGGTGAGTGTTCTCTACACATGCATCCATTTGTTTTTAATTCCAATAATGTAGATTTCTATGAAAATATTATGAGGCTTATTTTTCCTTTCAATTCATTATAGCTTTTATTTTTTTTACTTGAATTACTCTGTCAGCTAGGATCTTCATTACAATGTTAAATAAGTGATAACAATGCACATCCTTGCCTTGTTCTCAAATTGCCTGCTAGTTTCTCCTCTAACTTCTGCCTTTCAATTTTAGGGCATGTTATTGGGTACTTACAAATTTAGAATAGCTGTATTTTCCCAGTGAATATAATTGTTTATTAATCTTGGTGTCTTTCTATTTTTTGTATGTTCGTATTGTAGAGGTCACATTTCTTTCTTTTTCCATGACTATCCGGATATTGTAGCACCATTTGTTGATTTTTTTTTTTTTTTTTAGAATTGCATAGGCAAGAAATCGAACCTGGGTCTTCCACATGGCACTGAAATATCCTTGCACCTCTTGGTGTCTGTCTTTATATCTAGAATCTACTTTGTCTACTTTTTATAGCTAGTGTTTATATGATATATCTTTTTCTATTCTTTTCCTTTCAAACTCTATTCTTGTATTTTATAAATGTTTCCTGTAAACACCATATGGTGTTTTTTGCAATCCTGCCTGTCTTTGTCTTTTAACTGGAACATTTGGTTAATTTATATTTTAAGTA
>PVIY010039944.1:0-22742 GCA_004026745.1 Myrmecophaga tridactyla
TCCATTTTCATATGGCCTTTCCTGTGTGTCTTCTCTGTGTCTTCACATGGCCCCAGTCATTGGATTTTTGGCCCAACCTAATCCTGTATGACTTCATCTTAACTTATTACATATGTAAAGCCCCTTTTTCCAAAACAGTCATATTCTGATGTTCCAGGTGGACATGAATTTTTGAAGGGGACTCTATGTATCCTAATACTCCATCTAATATTCACTCCAATCTCACCCATTTTATGCCATTAAACAATCACTACTTGTATATTCACAGTGTGTTAAATAACAATCACTCTTTAACATGTACTATGTGTGATTCAGCTACACTCTTTGCACACTCATTCTACACCATCTATCTTCCACTCTGCATAATACACATTGTGCAATTTAACAATTTCTATTTTCATGCTCACTGTTTGCTATTTGACAGCAATTCTTTATATATTAACTGTATGAGACTCAAAGACTACTCACTGCATCTTTCCTTCATCACAAAACATCCACCTCTGGCACATCCAATATTTTCCATTTCACAAAACTTTTGCACACCATTCTATGCACAGCTTTATCAAATCTAACAACATTTACTTCACATCGACTCTGTGCCATTCATGAATCTTGCCAACTTAATGCAATTCAACTATGACTCTTTGCACACTGATCTGCACTATCCAACACCAACTCCTTTCACATTCATTACTTATTCATAAATAAATCCTTGCACATTTACTGTTTGCTGTTCAACCACACTTCTTTGTACAGTCCCTCTGTTCCTTCAGACTTATATTCTCTGAACACTCTCTCTATATAATTCAACAATCAAGCTTTTCACACTCATTTCCTGATCTTCAACACTCTTTACACACTCACTGTGATTCAGCTACCTCCTCTGCACATTCACCTGCACCATCCAATTTCAACCTGGACGGTCAGGTTGGGGTGAGTTTGTGGACCAGGGCAATGGTCTGGGAAAGGTCCAGGTTTTGAAAGAAAACCAGTGCCAGGGCCAGGGTTACAGCTAGAGTGAGAATGAGGGCAGACTCGAGGTTGAGGGCCAGCAAAAGTCCCAGGCCAGGACAATGGCCAGTGACATGGTAGAAGCCAGATCCAGGGTCAGGATGAGGAAGAAAGTGAGAGTTAGGACTGGGTTGATGCACAGGCCAAGGACAAGGACAAAGTTGTCCAAGGATCTTTTGGTTCAGACCAAAGCCAGGGAGAAGGCAACACCCAAGGAAAGTGCTAGGGCTCCGGCAGTGCAAGGGTAAACATGTTGGCAAATCCCAGTGTGAGGGATATCTCTGGGGCAGGAGTGATGGTATGATGAGGGAGAGGGTGAGGGCCTTGATAAGGCAGGTTAGGGTATGGACAAAGGGAAGAGCCAGGGCAGTAGTGAGGGTGAGAGCAAGGCCAGTCCCAGGGCCAGGGCCCTATCATGGGTACAATGGCCAGGTCCAGAGCCAGCTGGAGGTGGTTGTTGATGTGGGAGTGTGGCTGGGGTTCTTATCCCTTTTATTGTAGAGCCGAGGAAGAGACATATTTAAAGGCCCTTTTGATATTACAGAGTTGCCCTAGGGGTATGGCTAAGCCTTAGACCTGTTGTCGATGCCCTGACACCCAGGTCCTGAGATGAGAAAATCACTGGCCATGACTCAAGAGAACCTGACCCGGGATTGGTGGGATGCAGACGGGATGTGGTGAAGGGAACTCTCGGATTGGGGGCTAGGGCCTGCAAACTGAGGAACAGGGTAGAGGCTGCCTGAAGCATAATAGGAAAACCAGGAACAGGAGCCACCTGGAGAACAACCTGAGCTGCAGAAGGGAGTGGTCAGAGAGCAGGCGACTGTCCTTCCTCATCTCACCTGAACTTAGGCCAGCACTCCCGACTCTGGGTCTCAGATTCCAAGACAGGTAGCCTTCAGCTTTGAGAGGACATGCCTTGGAGATATCTGGGCCAGGAATCTGCTCTTTTCTTCTGATCGCCACCACCTTCAATGATGGAGGTACAGAGCCTGCTTTACTTTCTTTTTTGTAAATAATAAGATTTCATTTGAACAAAAGGCCCGCAAAACATGAGAAAGGATCATTGTAATAAATTAAGTTGCAAATCAATCATTCCTTGAGTAAATTCCTCTACATTTCTAACCCACCCCAAAACATAAAGGTGGAGGAAAGTGCTTAAATCATTTCCGCATCTTTCTGTATGTAGATATAAGAAGTCAGAAGTCGGCTCCTGAAAGCCGTCCCCCGCCGGGTCCTGAAAGCCGTCCCCCGCCGGGTCCTGAAAGCCGTCCCCCGCCGGGTCCTGAAAGCCGCCCCCCGCCGCAGCTCAGGTGAGATAGCTCCTGGTGGTGTCCACACCGTCTTCCTGTACCTGCTACGTGAGACTTGTCAGGGCTTACCCAGACGCTTTAGGGCTTTTCTGGGATGTGTCTTTTCTGTGGGATGGGCGTGAACGTCTCTGAAGGTTTCCGCACATTTCCCACGTATACCCAGTTTCTCCCCAGTGCCGGCTGCTGCAGGACCTGACATGCTGAAGGTCAAGCTGCAGGCCCCTTGCTCCTTCAGACACTCCCTTCCGGAAGTCGCAGATACGGCCGGGTCCGTGCCTGCTTCGATAGACCCGCCCCCGCCCTGCCCCCGCCGCCACCAGCCCAGACCCCGCCCCCTGCACGGACCCGGTCCCGCCCCGCCGACCCCGATTGGGAGGCCGCGCATTCATGAAAGACCCCAGACCCGCCCGTTTCTGCACGGGTGAGAGCCTTCGTTCTCCACAGCATAATTTCATAAATTTTGAATATTTGAAATATTATTATTTAATATTTGGATATTTAGCATAGTATTAACATCGGTAATATTTATGGACTATAACGTAAGTCATGGGTTTTCGATAAACAAACCAACCAGCTCAGGATACATTGGTTCCAGGGCCTCAAATTAGCCATCTTTCATATGGAGAGAATTACCTAATTTGACCTGGTAAAAGGTCAAAGCCTAGCAACTATTGCCTTAAAAGACGCTTCATCGTTCCCATACCGGGAGTCGAACCCGGGCCGCCTGGGTGAAAACCAGGAATCCTAACCGCTAGACCATATGGGAAGTGATACTAGCGTCCTTCCTGTCTTCGTATACATCATCTACTTCAGCTCGCGTCCCGCATCACAGCACAAGACGGCGGCTGCGCACTACGTCTGCCCCGCCCCCGCGGAAATCGCGCGGACAGCTGCGGGGCGAGCTCCCGAGCCTCGGACCTGCGGCGTTGAATCACCGTGTGCAATTATGTCTCGGGGCCGCTCCTCCGGAAAGCCCGCTGCAGAACTGGAGCCTCGGCGTTTAAGATAGCGAGGGCGTTTGTGGCGCCTTCCTGAGGGTTTGCTCTCTTTTGCAGAGGGCACGGCTTCACCTGGAACACACAAGTACTCTAAACAATGACCGGTGAAGGATTTGACGTCAATTGACCCGAGACAAAACCCTACCCGCGCGGCTGGTGGCCACGGGAATATCTTTTCCCTATCAAGAATTATGGTCAAAGCAAAAATTCAATGTTTTTTTTTTTTTTTATTCAGGCGGCGCACTTCGTAGACAGCAGGATTTTGTTCTTTAGGGCTAGGTAGGGGGATTTTTTTTTTTTTTTTTGTCTCATCACAGGGGTTCTTTCCTTTAGGTTTTCATCGGGAATTCAAACTCAACATGACCAAAAGGATTTGGGGACTTCCCTTCAACGCAATCCCAAATCTGACTACCGGGATTACAATTATGTTAAAGGGTCAAGAATTAACAGTGTGGTACAGGAATTGGCAGGAAGACCAATGAAACAATGGACGTTCCAAAAGAGCCAGTGTGTACTGAGATTAAATGAAAGGGGGCATCTCAAGTCAGGGGTAAAGGTGGATTAGGCAACAAGTAGTGCACAGATGCCATGGTAGACAAGAGAAAAGTTGGATGCCCATACCCCAACTAAATCCATAAAACCAAAACACTGGATTTCCTCATCATCTCAGCAATTATAACCCCAATCTACCTGAATGATGAGAAATTCGACTGTTGGTTACTATAGGTTACCTTAGTCATTAAGCTATTCAACTGTTTTAGGCATTTTTCTGTGATATTTTATTTTACCAGTTAAATAGAACAATTAACAAAAAAGGCAACCTGGGAAAAAAATTTACATCTCATATGAACAAAACAGTAATTTTCCCCAAACATAAACAGCTCCTACAAAGTGTTTGTTAAATAGATCAACCCAGTAGAAAAATGAAGCAAGGACATGGACAGAGTTCCCAGAACAGCAAACACAACTGGCCTTTCAACCAAGAGGCTCAATCGCCCTTCTAATAAGATAAATGCAGATTGTAAAAACTTGACACTTCTCTTCCTAGAGTTTCCTTGAAAAATCTAAGCCAGACTTTTTTTCATTTCCCCACTTAAAAATTGCCAAGGCTAACTATTTACTCAGGTGTTTTGTTCATTCATTTAAGTGGTATCATCCTGTCCTACTCCATTAGCTGTGAACGGTCTGTTCCTCCCGCAAATTCAGTTTTGAGGATCTAGGGAACCTGTCCACTCCTGTCAGCAGCTACACAGTATTTCACCCCATAAATGAATCACACCTCATTCATCCATGAGCCTGTTTCTGGTCTTTCACCAGCCCAGGTGAGTGCGTTTGTAAGAATGTCAGAGTAGAAGTGGTTTTCAATGTGACTCGTTTTGCCTCTTTTGGGACATTAACATGCAAACAGGGAAATTTTATAGACGGGGGATTAGCTGTGATGGGGGGGTGGAGCAATCTGTGAAGGAAGAAGGAAGAATTGCAGAGAGGCTGGAGGCAGGTCAGGCAGCCCTAGGGTCAGGCTGCCGGCACTTCTGAAGGTCCTGGAGCTGGCTTCTACCCCAGTTGATGCGGGTCTGGAGAGTGGCTATGTCTGCTGCCAGCTGCAAGCCTAGAGGAAGAGGAGAGCACATCATCATGGTGCTTGTGGTATAACCTACGACCCAGCAGGTGCTGGACACAGATATACAGGAAAGAAAAGACATGATCTCTTATAGGCTTGGAATTTAAACACCAACCACTGCCTCATCCCCCCCCCATTCCCCCCCAACTCCAGACGCAGGTGCTGATTGCTCAATTGGCAACTTCACCATGTGGGCACTGCCCACTGACTCATCCAGTCCATGCCTGGCCACTCGAGGGTCCGCTAGGCTGTTACTTGCAGCCTTCATGCCCTAGCTGATGGCCTGCCATCTTTCCGGGCATTATGGATAGAAACTAGGAGGTCATCCTTGACTCCTCTCCTTCTCAGACACCCGCATCCCATCTGTCACCAAATCCTGGTCTTCTACTCTGAAAACATGTACAGGATCCTCCTGTTTATACCCACCTTCACCTGCTCCACCCTCTGCCTGCCAGTCTGTCCACACCCAGCAGCTATGGGAATCCAATGGAGCTGTCCTCTGCTCAGTGACGCCTGTGGCAAACAAAGTCCTGATCCGGCCTACACAGCCCTCAACCCATCCGTCCCTGTACCCTCTGCTCCCCAACTCACAGCACTCTCTACCTTACTGATTCCCCAGCCCACTGGCCTCCTCTTTGCTATGCAATACACCTGATGCAACCTCATTTCAAGGCTGGAGCCTCTGCCTAGAACACTGTCTCCTTCCTGGCCACCCTTCCTAAAACAATCCCTGGCCCACAGCTGTCCCACTCCATCCACCGTACTGTCTTACTTCTTCCTAAGAATTTTCATGACCTGGTATGACATTAAGAGTCTATTCACTTATCTCCATGTTGCCTTTTTCCCCTCCTAGAATAAACATTCCATGAAGAGAATAGTGCTTGTCCTTTTTGTTCCCTGCTGTTTCCCCAACACCCAGAGTGAGCCTGGAATACCGCCAAAAGCCAGTAGAAGATGGTTTTCAAAGAAACAGCAGGTATCCGACAACAGTAGGGACAGAGAAAGCCTAGAGTTCTTTTCAGACCAGCCCCAGTCCTGGCATCCGGAGAGCTCCACGTGGAGGCAGCGTCAAGTTCTGCTCAGGGGGTTGCCGGTCTACCTGAAGGAATCACTCACCCTCGCTGAAGCTGGCTTGGGCTTGTCGCAGACTGAGAGGAACCAGGATCCCGAACCAGTTCAGAGGGTCCTGGGGGGCTGCCGAGGGCTCAGGCTCTTGGGTTTTAGTAAGGCCCTTGCGCCTGCGCAGAGCTGGTAAAAGAAAGGCAAGTAGTCAGGGGCTCTTATTTCCTGCTTCTTGTTTTTTCCAGCAACAATAATGAACTTTATTTCAGCCCCATGACACCATGAAAACAGCAATGATTGAGAAATCCCCTCACTTCTTGTACCCTTTTGTGTAACAGGAAACAGCTTAAGGCAATAAACTACCCCTTCCCACAAGACTTAAGACTTTCTGCCCACTTTCTCACAGGAACCCCAAAGACTGCAGAACCCCTTGTTTACCTGCGACAAGGACAAACACAGGTCCTTCTCCTTTTACCCGAACCTGCTGATAAGGCCAGACTCAGGCCCTGTTCTTTGTCTCCTGACTGATTAGCTATGATAAGAAATTTGTCCCCCTCAAACTAGCGTGACACAGAGATAAGGTAAACATTTCCTGTTCAACTGACATTCCCCTTGATCGCAAAGCAATCGCAACTGTAAATTACCCCAGTTCTCTATTCCTCCCTGCAAGTGTAAGGCAAACCGCCCCGCGCTGGCACATTCTGATCTTGGGATCCAGGCGCTGTCTTCTGGAATCTGAACAGAACTATCTCCTTAACTGTCCTGTGCATCTGGTCTTCGACAATAGAGTGGGGCCCAAAGGAAAGGAGGGGCTCACCTGCTTCGCGGGGTCCCACCTCCTCTGGGGTCCGGGCGCCGGCACTCACCACCTGGAACTGCGGGAGTTGGTCCTGGGCCTCGCTGGAGGACGAGAGGGGCGGATGCACCTCTGGCGGCCCGGCCCGCCCGCATCCCTGCTATGGCCTGGCACCCAAGGCTCCTCACCTGATGCGGACGCAGACCTGAGGCTCCATGCGGGAGGAGTACTGCAGGGGCCCTACCGACTTGGCACCCATGGCATAGCGAGACTTGGAGAGCGAGAGCCAGCCCTGGGGAGAGAAAAGGGGACGCTGCGCCTCCGTTTGCCCCCAGTGCGCCCGCCCGCAGCGCAGGCGCTCACCTCCTCCACGCGGGCGTTCAGCGCCGTCCGCTTTGCCTCCAGCTCCTCCAGGTCCTCCAGCAGCTGCAGGAGCAGCGAGTCCAGCTGAGCCGGCAGGTCACGTCCTTCCATGGCCCAGCTCACACAGTCCTCCCTCGGCCCGCCGCGACCAGCCTCAGCGCAGCGCGCCCAAACCCCGCCCGCCGCGACCAGCCTCAGCGCAGCGCGCCCAAACCCCGCCCACCGCGCCCAAACTCCGCCCGCCGCGCCCAAACTCCGCCCGCCGCGCCCAATTTCCGCCCGCCGTGCACTTCACAGCCAATCAGCTCCGAGACCTATTCCCGGAGTCCCACAGTTCGGATCCCGGCCGAGCGGCGCCGGAAATGCCCGCAGTACCCGCCGGAGGGCGGGCGGCAGAAACGGCGTAGACCGCGAGGTGACTGTGGGCGCTTGCTCCTTACAGAAGGGCCGCCGCTTTGCGGATAAAAGGAGGCGAAGCTCTTTGGCAACCATTTGGTTAACGGAAGAGCGGCTTTTAACTGTAGGCGCGCCCCAGTCCATTGCTGTGCCACTTTCACAGTGGGCGGACTGTTTCGAGCCGCTAGTTATGATAGCTTTAGCTGTCAGCCATCTTAAAATAGGGCATTATGCACGGCAGCGGCACCGGGTGAAGCTACAAACCGACATCTTTATTAATGGCTGGCCCGAGCCACCTGATGTTGTGAGCGGAGTTTATTGGTTTCTCCAGCGAGCACGCCCTGCCGGACTGGCCAATCGCTTGGTCTTCGCCATGTTACCCCTGGGCAATTTCGACAGCAGCCGGCGGTAGCGAATCCTCTAGCGGCCTTCCTGGTTGAAGGCGGAAACGACGGCGAGGGTTGTGGCTTCAGGTCCCCCCGGACGCACGTGGAAGAAGGTTTAGGATGGTAGGGGAGAAGCGAGGGCTTGCGTCTGGGGGCTGAGGTGTCGGCGAGCTGGGGATGGTACCCTGGGGCTGGAGGCGGTGGTCCCGGTCGCTGACGCCCGTTCTGCCCCCAGCTGCGCCGCGAGGCCCGCCTTCGCCGCGAGTACCTGTACCGCAAGGCCCGAGAGGAGGCGCAGCGCACGGCCCAGGAGAAGAAAGAGCGACTGCGGCGCGCGCTCGAAGGTAGGGGCGGGGCGCGGTCTTCGGGTAGCACGTCTTGAGAGGTGCCCGATGTTTGCTCGGCGAAAACCCAGCGGTGTAAAACGCGTTCATCTATACTTCTTCGAGTGTTTGCCCATCAACTTCTTATCCACCAGTCTTTTGTAAACTTCCCTCCCATGTGATGGTACTATTTGTCATTTGTGCTACAGCGTCCCTTTTTTACAGCTTCCTCCCTACTGACTTTCTTTGCACTGTATCTAGTTCTTCCCCAGTGTTAAACATTTGCAAGGTTCTGTAGCTATTCTCCCCGCCCCCGCCCCCATCCTTCCTGCTGGTTTTCTCCTTACTGGTTCATCAGTACAAGATTGTAAAAATATTTTTTTTTAGTGCTGTTATGATTCCCTTGTATTTTCACACTGTTAATCTCTTTTGCACGTAATTTACTTTGGCTTATAAGGTAGAAATCTGACTTGGTCCCTCTCCCCACCCCTCCGCGCCCCACATTTCCATTTGCCCTGTAAATGAAGAGTTTGCATCTCACATGGCCTGATTATAAATACCATATTTATATCTATTTTGTTGGGTTCTTCTGTTGGTGGAACTTTTTGTTTTCTCTCTGATGGTGCAGCACCCCCAATATCTCTGACTATTTTAATATTGCTCTGTTTCCATGTTTTAAGTATGCTCAAAGGATGTGTGGTGCATATACATGTTTATATTAAGAAGCATAATGTAATAATCATCTGTAATCCAGCGACCTTATTAAGAAGTGAAGAATGATCAGTACATTGAAATTCACGAATATTTCCCCCAAGTTAGATAACCACTACACTGAATACTGTTTAAAAATAAATCATTTCTTTGCTGCCGTTTGTCCCTACATATACACTTGTATTCCTAAACCACGTTGGTTGAGTTATAGTTTTATGAATAATATTGGGTTGTAGCCTTCTTTTGCAGCTTCATGTATTCACTCAGCATTGTTTCTAAGATCCATCAAGTGCAGTAGGGGCTGCTTCATGCCAATATGCCACAGACGGATCATCCTCTTCCCTGTGGCTCTCTGATGGTGCTGCGCTTGTTTTCAGTTTGGAGTAATTAAGAACAGTACTGCTGTGGTTAATGTTCTCTATGTGCAAGATCCGAGGAATATTGGAGAGGAATACTGGGGCCATGGTGTGTTAATGGTCAACTCTATATATATGATGACTCCAAAGGTTTTCCAAATATATCATGCCCACCACCCAGCCCATTTCTCTGGTTCAATTTAGTTGGTGGAGGTGACCTCTGACCTAGATGATCTAGAGCTAGTCGAATTGCACTTTTCACTATCAGGGTTCTGTGCAGCATGATTAGCTGTTCTGTTGACAGAGAGTTTCAGGTTCTTTGGCCCACCTTTGTATAGAAACAGCAGTCCTAGACAATCTAGAAAAGTCCTAGATTTTCTTTATTCTTCATTTATTATTTAAAAAATTTTTTATTGTGAAATATATACACGAAAAAGCAATAAATTTCAAAGTATAAGTATTCATAAAACAGACTTCAGAGTTTGGTATGGGTTACAGTTCCACAGTTATTTACCAATGGTGTTGTTGTGGTACTGTGGATATCTTCCTGCTGAACATAGACCATAGCATGCAATGGTGGTTTTCCTCCTTTACCCTGGTATTATTTACTCTTTGTACAAAATACATACCTGTGAAGTTGTTCATGCAAGAACTTATTTATATTTGTAGTGTTAATAGGTGGGATACATGACTCTGTACAACATACAATCATGTTCACCTTCAATATGATGATATTACTTATAGACCCACTAATAAACTGCTTTCACTTCTATCTATTCCCTTACATTTAAGGTCAACCTCATTAGGTAACTGTTCACCCATCTAGGCTTCTGTATACCTCTAGGTCCCCTATGTTCTATATTACAAGCCTCTGAGTTACCTTTACCAAGGTCATAATAGCGAAATCATACGGTTTTCTTTTATGTCTGGCTTATTTCACTGAGCATTATGTCCTCAAGGTTCATCCATGTTGTCTTATGCTTCAAGACCTCGTTTTGTCTTACTGCTACATAATATTCCATTGTATGTATATACTACGTTTTGTTTATCCACTCATCTGTTGATGGGAACTTGGATTGTTTCCATCTTTTGACAATTGTGAATAATGCTGCTATGAACATCATTGTCTGTCTGTGTCACTGCTTTCAGCTCTTCTGAGTACATATGGAGTGTGATATTGCCAGGTTGTAGGGCAACTAGATATTTGATTTTCTAAGGAGCCACCAAACTGTCTTCCATAGCAGCTATACCATTATACATTCCCACCAACAGTGCATAAGTGTTCTAATTTCTCCACAACCCATCTTCTCCAACATTTATAGTTTCTTGTTGCTTAATAGCAACCATGTGAGGTGTGAGGTGATATCTCATTGTAATCTTGACCTGCAGTTCTCTTATGGTTAATGAAAATGAGCCTCTCTTCATGTGTTCTTTAGTCATCTCTATTTGCTCTTTGGAAAAATGTCTGTTCATATCTTAAGCCCATTTAATAATTGCGTTGTTCTTTTGTTGTTGAGTTGTATGATTTCTTTATGTATACAAGATGTCAAACCTTTGTCCGATACATGGTTACCAAATATTTTTTCCCATTGAGAATATGGGAGAAAATGTCACCTTTTTGATTAAGTCTTTTGAGGTGCAAACGCGAGGAGTTCCCATTTATCTATTTTTTTCTTTCATTGTTTGTGCTTTGGATATAAAGTTTAGGAAGTTCCCTCCTGTTACTAGGTCTTGATGGTTGTTTCCCAATATTTTCTTCTAGTAATAATATGGTACTGGCTCTTACATTTAGGTCTTTGATCCACTTTAATTTTTGTTTAGGGTGTAAGGTAAAGGTCCTATTTCATTCTTTTTGGTATTGATATCTAGTTCTCCCATGCCCAGTTATTGAAAAGACTATTCTCAGTTCCGTGGATTTGGCAACCTCGTCGAAGATCAGTTAACCATAGATTTGATTGTCTATTGGTGTACTCTATTCAATTCCATCAATATTTGTATCTTTGTGCCAGTACTAGGCTGTTTTGACCACTGTGGCTTTTAAATAAGTTTTGAATCAAGAAGAGTTAATCTTCCCACTTTGTTCTTCTTTTTTAGGATATTTTTAGCTATTCAGGGTCTCTTACCCTTTGAAATGAATTTGATAACTAGCTTTTCCAAGTCTTCAGTGTAGGTTTTTGGGTTTTGATTAGTATTGTGTTGAATCTGTAGATCAATTTGGGTAGAATTGACATCTTAACTACATTTAACCTTTCTGTCCATGAGCGGGGAATGTCTTTCCACCTATTTAAATCTTCTTTGATTTATTTTAGCAATGTTAACGTAGTTTTCTGTGTACAGGTCCTTTACATCCTGGGTTAAGTTTATTCCTAGAAACTTGATTCTTTCAGTTGTTACTTTGAATGGAATTTTTTCCTTAATTGTCTCCTCAGGTCATTGCTTGTGTATAGAAACATTACTGATTTTTGCACATTCATCTTTTATCCTTTCACTGAATTTATTAGCTCAAGGCAGCTTTGTCATAGATTTCTCAGGATTTTCCAAATATAATGTCATCTGCAAGTAATGAAAGTTTGATTTCTTCCTTTCCAAATCGGATGCCTTTTATTTCTTTTTGTTTGTTTGTTTGTTTGTTTTTACATGGACTGGTACCAGGAATTGAACCCGGGTCTCCGACATGGCAGGTGAGAACTCTGCCCCTAAGCCACCGGGGCCCACCCCTTTTATTTCTTTTTCCTGTCTGATAGCTCTAACTAGAACTTCTAGTACATTGTTGAGTAATAGTGGTGACAGAGGGCATCCTTGTCTCTTTCCCAATCTTACGGGGAAGTCTTTTAGTCTCTTTACCATTGAGTGCAGTGCTGGCTATGGGTTTTTCATATATGCCTTTTATCATATTGAGGAAGTTTCCTTTGATTCCTACCTTTTGAAGTGTTTTTATAAGAAGAAGGATGTTGAATTTTGTTGAATACTTTTTCAGCATCAAATAGAGATGATCATATGATTTTCTCCTTTCAGTTTGTTAATGTGCTGTTATTACATTAATTGATCTTCTTAGAGTGATGTTAGCTTCATGGAATGAATTAGGTAGTGTTCCTTTTTCCTCAGTTTTTTTGGGAAGAGTTTGAGCAGGATTGGTGTTAGTTCTTTTTGTAATGTTTGATTCTTTCTATTGTGTTTTTGTTCTTCAATTCATTTAATTCTGCTTTAATCTTTGTTACATCTCTTCTTTGCTTTGGGGTTAGTTTGCTGTTTTTTCTTAGTTCCTTCAGGTGAGCAGTTAAGGCCTTGATTTGTGCTCTTGTTTTTTAAAGTAGGCATTTAGGGCAATAAATTTCCTTCTCAGTATAGCTTTTGCCACATCCCGTAAGTTCTGATATGTTTTATTCTCATTTTCATTCATCGCCAAATAGCTACCAAGTAATTTCTACTTTGACCCACTGGTTGTTTAAGAGTGTATCAGTTAATCTCCATATATTTGTGAAAGTTTGGATTCTTTGGTGATTATTAATTTCTAGCTTCATTCTGTTGTGATCAGAGAAAGTGCTTTGAATAGTTTTAGTCTTTTTTTTTTTGGCCTGGGCAGGCACCGGAAATAAAATCTGGGTCTCCGGCATGGCAGGCAAGAACTCTGCCTGCTGAGCCATCCTGGCCCGCCCAATTTTAGTCTTTTAACATTTGTATTGGCCTATTTTGTGCTCCAGCATATGATCTATTCTGGAGAATGTTCCATGAGCAGTAGAGAAGAATGTTTATCCTGCTATTTTGGGGTGTAATAATCTATATGTGTCCATTAGATCTAATAAATAATAACCCCATTTATCAGATTGTTAAATTCTCTATTTCCTTGTTAGTCTTCTGATTGTTCTTTCTATCTATAGGGGAGAGGGGTGTATTGATGTCTCCCACTATTATTGTTGAAATGTCTATAGTTCTCTTTGGTTTTGCCAATGTTTGCCTCATGAACTTTGGAGCTCCCTGATTGGGAGCATAAACATTTATGATTGTTATTTCTTCTTGATGAATTGGCCCTTTTATTAGTATGTAGTATCCTTCTTTGTCAATTATGACATCTTTATTAGTATTAATAATGATATTAGTATAGCTACCCCTGCTTTCTTTTGGTTATACCTTGCATGGAACATCTTTTTCCATCCTTTCATTTTCAGTCTATTTGTATTCTTGGGTCTAAGATGAATCTTTTTTTTTTTCCTTCATTTTTAAACAGTTTTATTCGCACATCGTACAATCCAACCTAAGTCTGTGTACATGCCTTCACCACCATACTCTGTCTGAAGACATTTCTTTTTCTTCCACAAAGAATCCATACCCCTTTCCCAAGCCCCACACCTGTTGACGTTTAGTTTTTGGCATAATGCCTTCATTATATTCCGTGGAAGCATATTACAGTGTTACTGTTCACTGTAGGCCCTAGCTTGCATTGATTGTACACTTTCTCATATGAGATGAATCTCTTTTAAGCAACATATAGATGGATCATATTTCTTAATCCATTCTGCCAATCTTTATCTTTTAATTGGTAAGTTTATTACTTTAAAGGCATTTCTTGAATCTGCCATCTTATCCTTTGGATTTTATTTGTCAGATCTGTATATTCCCCTCTTTCAGGATTTTCTGCTTCTCGTCAACAATTTGACAGGCAGGTTAGTATGTGCCTTGGGGCAGGCTTATTTGGATTTATTCTGTTTGGGGTTTGTTGAGCTTCTTTGATTTGCATATTTATGTCTTTTGCAAGGTTTGGCAAGTTTTCCCCCATTATCTCCTCAACTAATCCTCCTATCTGTTTACCCTTTTCTTCTCCCTCTGGGACACTGATGATTCTTAAATTTCTGGGCTTCATGTTGTCCATCATGTTCCTGAGATCCAATTCCAATTTTTTCATCTTTTTTTGCCATTTGTTTTGTGCAAATGAATTCATTTGTCCTGTACTCTAGTTTGCTTATTCTTTCTTCTGCCTCTTCACATCTGCGCTTACGTCTCTCATATTTCTTTTTATTTTTTTATTTTTTATACATGGGCAGACACCAGGAAATGAACCTAGGTCTCCAGCATGGCAGGCGAGAGCTCTGCCACTGAGCCACTGTGGCCCACCCTAGTATATTTTTAATTTGATCTATGATATATTCCATCTCATGAGATCTGCTATTTTTCTATATATTCTTTCAAATCATTATGCTACTCTAGTGTCTTTATTCTTTAAAAGATTAATATAACATTTTCTGACTGTGAAAGAAATACAGACTTGTAATAAAGCATCTTAGAAAACCCTCATGCCATGAATATAAAGAGCCATAGAAAATAAATTCCCGTAATCACTGTTAACAGGTTGACATATAGACAATAATGAGTTGTACCCCTCTACTCCCCCC
Organism: Myrmecophaga tridactyla; assembly: GCA_004026745.1. Lineage (NCBI taxonomy): Eukaryota > Metazoa > Chordata > Mammalia > Pilosa > Myrmecophagidae > Myrmecophaga > Myrmecophaga tridactyla. Next base: position 14,724 of record PVIY010039944.1, read on the forward strand.
CCCCCCCCCCCCCCCCCAGTAATCATGTATCACTGTTGTGCTCAGAAAGGAATAAGAAAGGCGTTTGTAAGACACAGTGTTGTGTGCCCTGAGGGCTCCATGTTTAAGTCTTAACCCCTCTGTCATCCCTTTGCAGAGAACCGTCTGATTCCCACTGAGTTACGCCGGGAGGCTCTGGCCTTACAAGGGTCTCTGGAGTTCGACGATGCAGGTGGCGAAGGTAACTAAACTGACTCCTCTGCACTAGCCTGCTGGCCTCCTTATGAGTCCTCAGACGTGAGCACTTTCCCACTCCTGCTCTCCCTCCCAGGTGGTCCCTGCTCCTTGGAGGGGCTGGGACTGTCCTCACTGCTCCCAGTTTTATTTAAACGATGTATGTAATAGCACCCACTTTTCTCCTTTGCTTTGTCTGTTAATCAGGCTCTACTAGGGCAGGAGAGTTTCTTTTTTTTCTTTCACTGTCATGTCCCCAATACTCGGCACCTCATTGGCACCCAAATATTTCATTCATTGCATCATTCAGCAAATATGATTCTGCTACAGCTAGACATGTGTCAACCAGTATGGTGGCCACTGGCCCCATGTGACTATTACCATTTAAATTAAATAAAGTTAAGTAAAATAAAGCAATTCCCTCCCCAGTTGCACCACCCATTTCAGGTGCTCAGTGAGCCCCCACCCCCATCCCCAAGGCTACTGTCTAGCACAGTACAGATGGGAGCATGTCCACATTTCAGGGGTTCTTGTTTCTCAGCACTGCCCTTGACAGATTCAGCCACCCCTAAATTCCTTTCATTTCCCAAGATAACCCCAAGTTCCTACCCCACATTCCTCTGACAGGTGTAACCAGCCATGTGGATGATGAGTATCGATGGGCAGGGGTTGAGGACCCCAAGATCATGATCACCACTTCCCGAGACCCCAGTTCCCGCCTCAAGATGTTTGCAAAGGTACTGGTGGGTGGAGGGTGTGAAGGGTGATATCCGGGCAGGGTGAATGCTGACAGAAGATCCACATGTAGGAGCTCAAACTGGTATTCCCGGGTGCCCAGCGCATGAACCGCGGCCGGCATGAGGTAGGCGCTCTGGTGCGTGCCTGCAAGGCTAATGGAGTCACTGACCTACTGGTGGTCCACGAGCATCGAGGCACGCCAGGTGAAGCCAGGACCAGGTGAGGCTGGGAGGGGCAGAGGGTGGCTGTGCAGGCGGAGTCTCTGACAGTACCTCTGTCCCCACTAGTGGGGCTCATCGTCAGCCACCTGCCCTTCGGCCCCACCGCATACTTCACACTGTGCAATGTCATCATGCGGCATGACATCCCCGACTTGGGCACCATGTCGGAGGCCAAACCCCACCTCATCATGCATGGCTTCTCCTCCCGGCTGGGAAAGCGGGTGAGTCTGGGAGTTGGGGCTGGTGGCTGCAGGGCAGGGCTGGAGTTAGGCCTGGCTATTCACTCACTGTTCTCCTTCCTGCTGCCCCAGGTCTCTGACATCCTCCGTTACCTGTTCCCTGTGCCCAAGGATGACAGCCGCCGGGTTATCACGTTTGCTAACCAGAACGACTACATCTCCTTCAGGTGGGCCAGACCCCAGTGATGGTGTTCTGACCCCTAGGTCCCTTGTGCTGTCATTTGTTGGACCACAAACTTTCTCTGGCTCCCCTCCCAGGCACCACACCTATAAGAAGACAGACCACCGCAACGTGGAGTTGACTGAGGTTGGGCCTCGCTTTGAGCTGAAGTGTGAGTCTGGTTATCCCACATTTGGGAGGTGAGTGCAGGAATAGGCTGGGTGGGTGCTGAAGTCTACCTCCTACCCCCCCACCCCCAGTGTATATGATCCGCCTGGGCACGCTGGAGCAGGAGGCCACAGCTGATGTGGAGTGGCGCTGGCACCCGTATACCAACACCGCGCACAAGAGAGTCTTCTTGAGTGCTGAGTGAGCCCACTTGCTTGTCTGGGCGTGGACTGAGAACCAGGAGGTGGGGCTATCTCACGTAGCCCCCAGGGCTGAGTGTGGGATCTGTGGGAGGATCTGGAGGGGCCAGAATAAACCTTCTGTCACACCACCCTGTCTGTCTCTGATTGGGTCAGGACATCCTCGGCCAGGTCATATCTGAAGGAGGAGGTCTATGGGGTCTCCTAGGGTGCAGCTGGGGCTTCTGTGGGAATAGAGGTTAACTTAAGTCTCAGTCATGTCTTGAACAAGACAGGCCTGCCCTTAGTCCCAGGGGAGGGCCTGGTCCTGTCTCTCAGATTTCTGGGTGCTTGCCTCTCTGGGAGCACAGGGGTCACCCCAGTCCTGAGGGTCACTGATGGCACATTGTTTGCCTTGAAGCATGTGGAGCCTCCACAGAGGTTTGAGCCAAAGAGCAGAGCCAGCTCTGGTTTACTGGGAGAAAGAGGAAGGACTGGGACACAACCTTGCTTTGTCTCACCTCTGGGCACACCCACTGTCCATTCATGGAAGTGACACTCTTGGTACAACCCACTGCACACATCTCCAGCTCTCATTTGAGGGAGAGTTCGCCCTGGGGAAGCTAGTATAGCCCAGGAGAGGCCAGCAAACACCCTGAGGCGAGCCTGTCCTTCTCTGAGCCCTTGTTCCCTCATGGACCAAGGGCCCTAGTTTTACGCAAAGGAGGGGTTAGGATCCTGCATAATGCATGTGGCTTTTCTTGGGTAGGAGCAATGACAGTAAAAATGAACATGTCACGTCAGATGTTGATAGGGCTATGGAGAAACAAGTCAGGCACGAGCCGAGAGTGGGGAGGCCTCTGCACAGGTGTCCTGAGAACTGAGAGCTAGATGATGATATAAAGCAGCAGGGACCTCCTGGTTGCGACCTGAGGAGAGCCTCTTCAGGCAGCCATGCAGCTTGTGCAAAGGTCCTAAAGTAGGGCTGTGCTTAGAGTTCCAGACACAGGTACAGTCCAGTGGGAGGAGAGGCTTGATGGGGGGTCTGGGTGCTCATTGGACCTCTGCTTTCTGGGAGGGCAGGGGATGGAACCTCGTTACTTGTGAGAGGCTTCATCTGGAACCAGCTGTGCAGATCCAGTTCCTCCTGTAGCGTTTTCCAGGGCTTCCCGGCTCCCCACAGCTTCACTCTACCCTTGAAGAAGATGCCGTGACATCTTTGTAAACTGTGGAAACTTCAAAACCTGCAACACTAGAGAGAATAGGATGGTGTCCTGTTTTCTAGGGCTGCTGTAATAAATTGCCGCAGACTTGGTGACTTAAACCAACAAATTTATTCTCACAGGTTTGGAGGCCGGAAGTCCAAAATCTACGTGGCAGGGCCATGTTTCCTACCAAGGTTCTGGGGAAGAATCCATTCTGTTCTTCCCTCCTTGCCTCTGGTGGCTGTTGCAGTCCTTTGCCTTCCTTAACTTATAGCGACATCACTCCAAGCTCTGATTCTGTCTTAACATTGCTTACTCCATTTCTGTCAGCTCTTCCCTCTGTGCCTCTTACTAGATTCAGGACCCCCACCCCCACCCCCACCCCCCTTACCTGGATAATCCAGAATAAACTTTGCATCTCAAGATCCTTGACCTAATTCTATCTGCAAAGACATTTTTTCTGAATAAGGTCACATTCACAAGTTTTAGGATGTGGTCATGTCTTTCAGGTGCCACCATTCAGCCCACAGCTTGTCTTTGTAGCTCACCTCTGGTGCCCATGGTCTTTCTTCCCTTCCTGTTTCATGTGCACCGCCCCCCCCCCCCCCCCGTACACACGCCATGCACGCCAGGCATGATGAGGACATCCCCCCATTGACTCACCATACTTTTTCCTGGGTGAGTGCCACGAGGTTGGGACATATTCATTGTTTCCCTAGCATGGAACAGCCACTTCATTAGTGGTGATTTGCTTTTTAATAGCTTGAGCAGAGAAGCTCATTTAAGAATAAAGTTTGGCACCATCAGACCAGCTCTTAGCCAAGGACAGATGGAAGATAAGCAAGAAGCAAATGGATCTCATGTATTATACACATCACTGCAACCTTCACTATATAAAAGAAGCTAATGTAATTATTCCAGATTCCTCAGAGGACAGCATACACTCCTTTACCAGTGATGGAGGGTGTTATAAGAATGTTTAGGTACTACTTTTTGCTCATCAGATGTTTCGCTATGGGGGTGGATTTTATTTAGTGCTGGTGACACTGGGAAACGGATCCCCCTACTGCCTTTTAGAGAACCTGCTGTAGAGGCTTTGTGAAAGGCAGCTTTGGCCCCCAGGATTCTTTAGCACTTTTGTCACCATCCCAAGAATCATGAGAACATGGATATGGGGATAGGAAATAGTCACTGGGGTGTGGCTGGGGACAACCTGAGAGTGACAACGTCAGAATCCTGCGCAAGGGAGAAAATGTCAAGTACAGCCCCTGTGCTACACAGAGCATGCCCAGAGGCTCATGCCAAAGGAGGGCTGGTATGGAGACTTGGATTTTACAGGTGGTGAAGGGCCAAAATAATTTTTTTGCATATTTCTGGTTCTTTTTTTTTCTTTTAGGAAAACAGTATTTGTGTAATTTTGAAATGTAAAAAACAAGGGTGGAGACAAAGGTCAGGATGGGCCAGATGCTCAGTGTGGACTCCCTGGTGTCATTGGTGGGACTTTGGTGACACGGGAATGAGCATGCAGGTGGGAAAAGCCCTGCTTCAAGTCTGCAACTTCTGTAGTGCTTCTGGAATATTTACAGGTGGGGAATCCAAACAAAGGACGTTTGGGAGCTCTGTGCCCTATTTTTTGCAACTTTTATATAAATTTGAAATTATTTCAAGGTAAAATGGATTTACTGTTAACTTGGTTAGATGAACATTTTCACAAAGATAATTATAAATGCCTTTTCTTGTTAAAGCAGCTTTAAATTTTTGTTTCGTTTCAGAATATTCTTATAAAAAGACCTAGGAGACATGCTTACCTGTTAGTGGTTAGAAGACAGTGAAATTTAGGGTTAAGAAGTGATGGAGAAGTTTATTTTACATCTATGTATTTGAAATTTTTCAAAGTGAAAATGTATTCATTTTTCACTTATGAAAAGAAAATAAATTTTAAACACAGTATGAAATGCATGTTATAGAGAGGCCTACCACTCTCCCTCTTGTTGTAGTTATTTTAGGAGGGCAAGTGGGATATGGGTGCTGGCAACGAATGTAGTCCATATTCTAAGCTTCTTAATTACCTGAGTAACGAAAAGAAGTGAAACTTCAAAAGATTTAAGACACAAATTACTTTGTAAAAGATTTCAGGAAGGACAAAAAAAATGGAAGACTTTTTTGTCTTAGGAATGTGCTATAATTTACTTAACTAATTCTCTTTGTCTTTTGGTTGCTTCCAATTTTTCATCATAAACAATTCAGTGATGAATATTTTGCTTACCATCCTTTATTATTTCCTTAAGGTGAACTAGAAGTTGAATTTCTAATCCAAGGAGATACCCATGTCTAAGCCTTTTGGTACTTGCTACTGAAAAGTTTGTGACAAGATTGTTTTTATCAGATTTGCAGAGATGAATAAGTTTGAATGTTTGGTAAACATATGGTGACTTGAGCTTGAAATAGGTGCAGAACTTCTTTAGGGGGTGTTATGGTTGGGCTCATGTGTTAACTTGGCCGGGTAATGATGCCTAATTGTCTCGTCAAACAAGCAGTGGCCTAACCATTACTGCAAGTATATTTTGTGACTGTTAATCAGAAGGCTGGTTTATTAAATTATCAGTATGTTGATTGCATCCGTGGCTGATAACATTTGCAGTCCACCAAAGGGAGTGTCTTCAGCACTTGGTGATGTTAAATCTAGTCAGCGGAAGGTGTTAAAGAAGGAGTCAGAAGAAAGAATAGTTCTCTCTGCTTCAGCCAGCCTGCCTTTCCCAGCGGATTCATTGGAGACCTTCATTGGGGGTGTTAGTTTGCAGCCTCCCCTACAGAATTTGGACTTGTGCATCCCCACAGTTGCATAAGACACTTTTTAAAAAAATCTCATATTTACATGCCCATGCACCCCCCCCCCCAAAAAAAAAATATCATATTTACAGATATTTCCTCCTGGTTCTGTTTCCTTAGAGAACCCTGACTAATAGAGTAGGAAATGTCATAATGTCAAAAAATACATCTACTCTGATCCAGTAGATAAAAAACATCTAGGAATTCACTCAGCATGCACAGTACAACATGTGTGCAGTGATGAACAGGCAGTAAAAGAAGTGAACCAGCCTACACGTTTATCAACAAGGGACTGCTGTTAAATTAGGTGCGTCTGCAGGTTGGACCACTGTGCAGTTCCTTGAGATAGACTGGTAAGTGAAAAGAGCTTGGTGTGAGATGCCGTGTTGCTATGCTACCATTGTGTGTGCTTCTTTGAGGTACATTAGCTCCAGAAGGATATACAATTCTCTTATACCTCATGAGGGAGTCAGTAGACAGGGGTTTCAGGACCTGAGGGAGAGTTGTTACTATATATGTAACTGCAGGTAAACATTTCATTTGCTTAATGACCATCATGTGTCTTTTGTGAGTCACCTTATGGTTCTCTGCTCATTTTTCTTTGGAATGGAGATACACTTGGATTTGTCTCTTTGACTTCCAGGAATATAAAGATATGAATATTTTTACAGTGCTAATATTTCTTTAAATTGTAAAAGTAACACATCCTCAGGATAAGAATGTATGGAAGTTTCCCTGGTAAAAAAGAAATACTCGTCTTCCTACCCTGCATCCCACCTCACCCCCAACAACCCCCTGGTCTTATTTTTCACAGGTTATCCCTACTGGCTTTTTAAAAATTCTGGCCGGATATCTCTTATTCATGGTATTTATGTATTTGTTGACTAACAATTATACTTTTTATCCCAAATGGGATCTTTTTATTTCCACCATTCTGAAATATACCTTCTTTCCCTTTATTGATGGCTTCAAGATGACTTTCCTGTCATTGTGTTTTACTTCCTTTTCAAGGGTTCAGTCAGGTTGTTTCCTGCTCTTGCTACTACAAGCATTGCTTCAAGAACATCATTGAACCAACTTCTGTGCATAGGTACCCCAGTATATCTGATGAATAATTTTCTACAAGTGGAGCTACACCTTTAAAATGGTGATGGATATGGTCCCCCAAGAGAGGTATCTGTTCCCATGGTCCCTATCAGTATGCAGGCGCCCATTTCCTCATATCCTCATTGGCACTTGGCACTGTCAGACTTTCAAATTTTTGCCAAGTTCCAGGTGCAAAATGTTTCCCCAGTTGAACTTGCTTTTATTCAATTATGACCATGGATGCATGTGTGTGTTTTCTGTAATCTGTCTCCCCTCTTCCCACTATGCTATAGAAATAGTTTACCTTCTCTACATTGATTGTTTTAAATCTTATTTGTGCAAAATTTCAAACATACAAGAGCAGAGAGGATGATATGAGTCCTGAGAGCCCATCTCAAGTGTTGGCCAGTCTTGTTTTCTTTGTTGCCTGATCTACTTCCTAAATCCATTCCACAAGGTTATTTTGAAGCAAATCCCAGACATTATATATATATACACACACACAATAGATAATTCCCTATATATCCCCAATGTATAAGGCCTCAATAAAAACAATACCCATTATCATACCTAAAAGTAACAGTTACTCCTTTATATCATCAAATACCCAGTTAAGTACCTTCCTGGCAACGTGGGACAGAGATCCTGGAATGAGCTGAGATTCAGCATCAAGGGACGGAAAAAAACCCTAGAATGAGCTGAGAATTAACATCAAGGGATTGAGAGAACCTTCTCGACCAAAGGGGGAAGAGTGAAATGAGACTAAGTGTCAATGGCTGAGCGATTCCAAACAGAGTCGAGAGGTTATCCTGGAGGTTATTCTTATGCATTAAGTAGATATCACCTTGTTGTTCAAGATGTAGCAGAGAGGCTGGAGGGAACTGCCTGAAAATGTAGAGCTGTGTTCCAGTAGCCATGTTTCTTGATGATGATTGAACAATGATATAGCTTTCACAATGAGACTCTGTGAATGTGAAAACC
>PVIY010039945.1:0-22740 GCA_004026745.1 Myrmecophaga tridactyla
TTTGTTTTCATCTTTCTGAGATTGTGAATAATACTGCTATGTAAATCTGTGTGCAAATGTCTGTTTGTGTCATTGCTTTCAGGTTTTCTGGGTATATACCAAGTAGTGCTATTGCTGGGTCAAAGGGCAATTCTATATTTAGTTTCCTAAGGAACCACTAAAACAGTCTTCCACACTGTTTACACCATTATACATTGCAACCAGCAGTGCATAAGTGTCCCAGTTTCTCCACGTCCTCTCCCACATTTGTAGTTTCTTGTTTGTTTAATAGCAGCCATTCTTATAGGTGTCAGGTCTGGTGCCACCAGAATCTTGAGCAGGGGCTAAATGGGATGATTATTTCATCTCTGGGGATTTGTGCTTCTTCTTTTAATATAAGGCACATTGATATACAAATTTTCTATCATTTAATAACCAACTAGCAACTTATTAGCTCACAGTGTTATGGGTCAGGAGGTTGCCTGGATATACTGTGGAAGGTTCTCTGCACAGGGCCTTGCAAGCCTAAAATCAAGGAGGCAGTAGAGCTACTTTCTTTCTAGAGCCCAGAGGTTTGAGGCAGCAAATCCCTTCCTGAACACTGAATAGGAAGGCTGACCTTTGGGGCAAACTCATTCCTCCTACCTGCATGGAAGGATCCACTCTACTTTCTGAGATACATGGAGATGCATACAGAAATAATCTGGTATTAAGCAAGCACTCAGGAAGAGCCAGAGCATGGAGAGTGCAAAGGAAAACTAAGCAATGAAATCTAGAGTTTGTTCCAGAGAAGCTAAGTGAGAGGCTACAGGTGTTGGAGAGAGTGACACTGACTTCCCTCTGAGCAGGTATCCTCATATTGGTTTCTTAATTTGGAAATTTCATGGCCTTAGAATTCTAACTTGTAACTTAATAAATTCCCTTTATCAAAGCCAATCCATTTCTGCTATATTGCATTCTGGCAGCATTAGGAAACTGAAGCACAAGCTGACATGATTTGGCAGATTCATTTCCTTAGGTGGTAGGACTGAGATCCTTTTTCCTCTTCCTGATGATATATCAATAGAACTGCCCAAAATTTAAAGATAAAGTGAGAAAACAGAATAATGGAGGAATATCTGACAGCTGCAAGGCAATTAAAATGTGTGACATGCATAATATGAATACTAAATGGACAATGAGGAAAGTGACAGTTTAAAATATTTGATGAAATAATAGCTGAAAATTGTCCATAATTAGTGAAAAACATGAGGCCTCAGATCTTGGGAGCTCATAGAATACCAGGAGGATAAATCACCCTCAAATACAGCCATGAGTATTATATTCAAACAGCAAAAAAATGAAAAACAGAGAATATTATGAAATAGGCCATAGAAAAAAATATCCTACTGTAGAGAAAGAAGGGTAATTATTACATTGGCCATCTATTCATAAACCATGAAAGCCAGAAGAGGTGAGTGAAATACTTAGTGACAGAAAAAAAACACACATAAAACCTAGGATTCTGCATCCAGAACTAGCCTAAAATTGAAGAAGAATTAAAGACTTTCTAAGAAAAACAAAACTTGGGGATATTTGCAAATTATTCCTGTAAGAAATGTTAAACAAAGCTGTTCAGAGAGAAAGGAAATGACATAGGTTGGGAACTCTGATTTATCTAGAGAAAGGAAAAGCAATTGAGAAGGAATAAATGTAGGTAAAATAGAATGTTACTTTTTCTTAACTGATATAGAAGATAACAGCTTGTTCTTAATAACAGCAACACTATTTTGGATAATTTATGGTTAAGTGACACGACACTATGTTATATTATAAAATAATAAAGGACTACATGACAACACTGTTATAAGAGACGGGGGGAAAATTGGGATGACACTTATGTTACCTGCACTGCACATGAAGTGCAAAAGTGTAGGTTGTAAATGCATGTAGATAAGTTGTAAATATATATTGTAAAGGCTAGGACAACCAGTAAAATAATTTTAAAAAGAATTTAATTGAAATGCATAAAGATGAGAGAAAATCAAATTATATATAACACCAAATGAAAACTAGAGAAGGCAAGAAAATAGTAGAGAAATAAAACAAAATAAAATAAAAACAAAAGATAAAAGGAATATAAGATTTCTCTTGCAATTTCTTCTTTGATGCAATATTGTTCAAGAGCATGTTGTTTCACTTCCATTTATCAGTAAAATTTCCACTTCTCTCATTGTTATTGATTTCCTGCTTCATTTCATTGTGATCAGAGATTGCACCTTGTACAGTTTCAATCTTTTCAAATTTAATAAGACCCGTTTGTATCCCAGCATGTGGTCTATCCAGGAGAATTTTAGATGAGCACTTAGAAGAATGTTTATACTGCTGTTTTTAGATGGAATGTTCTAAATGTGTCTGTTAGATCTAGTTTTTTTAATCATATTTTTTAGCTTCTTTTTGTCCTCTTTCCTTCTCTGTTTAGATGCTCTATTGAAGAGTGTGGTGTGTTGAAGTCTCCCACTATTATTGTAGAGAAACCTATTTCTCAACTTCAGTTTTTCTAGGGTTTGCCTCATGAATTTTGGCCGCCTTGATTAGGCATATGTTTATGATTGTTATTACTTCCTGGTGAATTGTACCTTTTACTAATATATAGTGTCTTTTTTTTTATCCCTTATAGCATTTAAAGTCTGTTTTTTCTGGTTTTAGTATGGCTTCTCCAGCTTTTATTTCATTACTGTTTGTGTGGAATATCATTTTCTGTCCTTACACTTTCAACTTATTTGCATCTTTTTGTTTAAAATGAATTGTTTTTAAAAAGCCTATAATTAGATCTTATATTTTATCCTTTATGCCAGTAGGTGTCCTTTGGCTCCCTCATTGAGATCCCCTTCCTCCCACTTCAAATACAGCAACACTGCATTTCTATGATGCCTTTTCCATACTTACATCGTTCTTTCATTACAGTCCTGTGAAACTGCATTATTTGGACACATGCAAATAGACTTAGTTCATCTAGATAATCTAGGATAATCTCCTCAATTCAAGATCAAGTGCATCTTCAAAGTTCCTTTTGCCATGTAAGGTAACATATGTACATGTTCCAGGGATTAGAGTGCAGATATCTTCAGATAGGTTGGACATTTACCTATCATCTCTTCTCAATGTACCCTTATTATATTATCAGGAGATTTTGGATCACCAGAAACTGCCTTTTCCATACAGATAGATGTTCAGGAGTGAACAAGCAAAGCTGTAGCTCTGTTCTCTGCTATGTAAGATAAGATCCAGAGAGTTTTCTCCCCTGATGTGCCAACTTCCAATTCCCTGTGCCTTCTTGACTTAAATTTTACTATGTTAACTCCCTCTCAGTATCTTTCACTTCCTCTGCTATTATTTCCCCTCCCTGCCATTATCCTCCAAATCAAACATCAAAATGTAATCCTGAGATTCTCAGGTTTAAAATTTCCACCAGAGACCTTGTCTGCCTGTCTTCCCATTTACTACTGTAACCTCAGTTCCAGCCAAGCCTTTCTGCTCAGGGTTTTCTAATTGTACTTATACAGTCTTATTGCAATGCCTTTTCTCATTTCTATGTTTTCTTTTGAAAACCAAAAAAAATTAAAAATGTGAGAAAAAGTTATTATTCTCAGTCATTCTCTTCCAGTTAAAGGCTATTCTCCAATTATTTAACCTATTTATAAATGTGTGCAAATTCCTGGATAACTTCATTTCATCAGGTATCAACTTTTTTTTTTTACTTCTCTGATACTTCCTTTCCATATGTCCTTGAATAAATGACTTAACTTCTCAGTGGAAAGCTTTACAGATGTATAATGGATATAAAAATTACACCCATTTTGTAGGATTTTTTGAGGCAAAATTGGTCACTACACATAAAATGCTTTGAGAAACACCTGAAAATACTTGGGTACAACCATTATCAGCATTTTCATGCCTCATTTAAAACTGACTTTGGTTATCCATTATTTATTGTTTTAATGATTAAATTATATTTCTGTGGATGCTTCAACAAATTATAAGGGAACTGATGACTTAGAATAACAAAAATCAACTCTCTTACAGGTTTGGAGGCTGGAAGATTGAAATCAGTACCACTAGTCTGAAATCCACGTGTCTCTAAGGACACACTTCTTTGGGATATTCCTGGAGAGAATGTGTTTTTCACCTACATCAACTGATTGTGGCTGCCAGAGCTCTTTGAGTTTTTTTTTTTTGGTTTGTTTTTTACTACATTTCTCTTGTCTTCAAGTTCAGCATCTTCAAATGTCTTTCTGCTCTGCCTTTCCATTACCTTCCCTTCCAAGTTTTTGTAACACTTTTGGATACCAGGATTGAATTATTATTCAATCTCCAGTGGGTAGATTGAATTCAGCCCCAATTTTATTTGTTTTCCCACATGCAAAATACATTCTCTTCACCCCCAAATCCCCAAGCATCACAACCTATTGAAGTCTCAATGCAGTTCCAAAACCTCATCTAAATAGCATCAACTCAAAATTCTCAAATCATCATCTAAATCATCTACATCAGGTAGGGATGACACTCTGGATAGGATCCATTTTCTTTCAAAATTCAACTCTAACTGTGGAACCAATGAAAAGAAAACATGTTTTCTGATTCCATCATACTATGGTGGGTGCACACATAGTAGAGAAGTTTAAGATTCCCATTCCAAATGTGTTAATAACAGCTGCATTTAAAGAACTCATGATACAGGGCAGGCCATGGTGGCTTGGCAGGCAGAGTTCTTGCCTGTCATACTGGAGACCTGGGATCAATTCCAGTGAATTGCCCATGCCAAAACAAAACAAAACTCATGATGGTTGCAATTAGCTTTTATTTGTTCTTTTACTCTCAGCTTCTGCCCTCATTTTAGTTTATGAAATTCCTGCATAAGAACAGAGCTCTCACTCTAACCATTAGAGTGGTTAAATCTGAGAGAGACCTGAAAAATCCCTTCTCACTTTCCTGGTCCTTTACCTTTACATCCACAGAACACTAACTCTAGCTGAAGAGGTGATGAGTGAAATATTTGATCCGTCTGTATCTCCTATCTTTTGTTACAGCAGCCAGTTGTGCTTTGGCCTGTGCTATGTCCCCCAGGATGCACAAAGATGCCAGGTTGACTTTGGTCTGAATGGTAGAGAACATTGGATATTATAGGTGAGTTAAATGTCAAATATTTATTGGTTGAGAGTCTCAGGAGTCCAGCCATGGAATCAATAGAGGATAATGTAAAGTCTCTTGCTAAAGTAGTTTTGCCATTTAAAATATGGTGGTAAAAATAATTTTCTCACCAAATTAGAAGACCTAAGTTGAGGAAATTTTCTGTTAATTGATTTTAATTGATATGTGTTCATAATTGTATCTAAGCAGCTTTTGCTTTTCTACTAACTCAAAGAGAAACATATATTATCTGTGTTTAACCACAAATGTTAATATACACACATGCACAAACACATGCACACAGAGTAACTGAATTAGAATTTATACAGTGTGGTTAGAGAATAAAAACACAGTAGTCCAGTCCATACCTTGTCACTTTGGTATCAATTATAGGTTAATTTTCAGAAATTTTGAGCACTTGAAGAATTATATAAAGTGACCCATGTGTCTTAAATGCTAATGAACTTTTGGAAATCAATCTGTAGACATTTTTTTCAAATAGCATTCAAAATTATTTGGAAATGTATATTCCAATTATTCAAGGTAGTAGCAAAATCTCAATTTTGCTGACCTTGGCAAGGTGCAATTATTAAAAGCAATATTTTCAGCAGATAGATACTAAATGCAGACAAGAAGACAAAAAATAAACAATGAAAACTAGACAAATGATTTCATTTTGAAGTTCCATAATGGAATTGTCGAATATTTGGACCAACAATTCAATTAGACTCTCCTTGTGTTTTTTTGAATACAAACATTGGGCACCACTGGACTGTCTCTAGTCTTTAGAGTCTTTCATTCAATATTGACACTGGTGGGAATGTGAGAATTCCCTTCATTTGCCTCTTCAGAGGTTTGGATCCCAAGAAAAAAATGCCTATGGTGAGTTGAGTGGTAGCTTCTTTTTTTTTTTTAATTAAGGCATTATAGACTTAATGTGATCTTGGAAGCATCAAAAGAGAATCAGTGGCACAACTTGACTATTCTTGGACCGAGCCATTATAGGAAAGGCTTTGAGCAGAACATGTAGAAAGGGATTGCATTAAAGTTTGTCATATCCATGATCCTCTGGGAAAACCTTTGCATCCACCCATGGCTACACCTACCATGGTTTGAATAGTTCTGCTCAAAGGGATGTGTGTTTGCACCAAAGGATCCAAGGAGGTGAGCAAAATCAGGGGTCAAAGAAGCACATTTTGGTCTGTAGTTCTCTTTTCCTGTATCATCTTTATCTGATTTTCATACTGGAGTGATGTTAACTTCATAAAATGAGTTAGGTAATGCTCCTTTTTCTTCAGTTTTTTAGAACAGTTTGAGCAGGATTGGTATCAGTTCTATTTGAAAAGTGTGATAAAATTCACCTGTGAAGCCATCAGGTCCTGGGCTTTTTGTGGGAAGGTTTTTGATGATTGATTGGCTCTCTCTATTTGTAATTGATGTGTTGATATCATCTATTTCTTCTCGAATCAGTATAGGTAATTTGTGTGTTTCTAGGAATTTGTCCATTTCATCTAAATTATCTAGGTTGTTGGCATATAGTTGTTCATAATATTCTCTTATGATTTTTAAAATTACTTCCTGATTTGTGGTAACAACCCCCCTCTCACTTCAGATTTTGTTGGTTTGTGTCCTCTCTCTCTTCTCCTTTGTTAGTCTAGCTAGGGTACCATCAATTTTATTAATTTTCTCAAAGAACTACTAGTTTTGTTGATTCTTTCTATTGTTCTGTTGTTGTCCAGATTGTTTATTATTTCTCTAGTCCATATTTTATCTCTTATTTTACTTGCTTTGTGGTTAGTTTGCTATTCTTTCTCTAAATTCTCCAGGTGAATCATTAAATCCTCAAGTTTTTCTCATTCTATTTTTTAATATAGGCATTTGGCAAAAGAAATTTACCTCTCAGCAGTGCCTTTGCTGCTTCTTGGAAGTTTTGATATGTTGTATTCTCATCTTCATTCATCTCCAGATATTTAATGATTTTTCTAGCATATTCTTCCTTGGCCCACGGATTATTTAAGAGCATACTGTTTAATATCCTTATATTTGTGAAAACCCTGTTTCTCTTGGTGAGTATTCATTTCCAACTTTATTCTATTGTCATTGGATAAAGGGCTTTGAATAATTTCAATCTTGTTAAATTTATAGAGATTCAGTTTATGTCCCAGAATATAATCAGTCCTAGAGAACATTCCATGTAAACTAGAGAAGAATGTGTATCCTGAGGTTTTGGGATGTAATGATCTATATATGTCTATTAGATCTGATTCATTTATCTTATTCTTAAGGTTCTCTATTCCCATGTTGAACCTCTTTGTGGTTGTTCTATCTATAGTGGAGAGTGGTGTACTGAAGTCTCCCACAACTGCTGTTGATATATCTATACCTCCCTTCAATTTTTCCAATATGTGCCTCATGTACTTAGGAACTCCTTGATTGGGAAATACACATTTATGATTGTTATTTCTTCCTAGTGAATTGTCCCTTTTATTAATAGGTAGTGTCCTTCTTTGTCTCTTATGATATCTTTATATGATATTAGTATAGCTACTCCTGCTTTCTTTTGCTTACAGCTTGCATAGATCTTTTTCCATCCTTTCACTTTCAATCTAATTGTGTCCTTCAATCTAAGATGAATTTCTTATAAATAGCATACAGATAGTTTGTTTTTAAACCCAAAGTGTCAGTCTGCATCCTTTAATTGGTGAATTTAGTCCATTATCATTCAAAGTAATTACTGTAAAAGAAGTTCTTGATTCTACCTTCTTGTCATTTAGTTGTTTTTTTTTGTCAGATCTGTATATTATTCTCCTTTGCTCTTTTTTCCTTTAAATTACTTTTTCTCTTATTCTTCAATTCTGTGTACTACTCCAGACTTCCCTCTCTTGTCTTTTTTTATCATCTGACAAGGATCCCATTAGTATTTCTTATAGGGTTAATCTCTTTTGACTAATTCTCTCAACCTTTCTTTATCTTTGAAGAATTTAATCTCCCCCTCAATTTTGAAGGATAATTGACTGGATAAAGATTTCTTGGGTGAAAGCTTTTCTCATTGAGGATCTTAAAAATATCATACCACTGCCTTCTCGCTTCCATGGTGCCTGTTGAATAATCTGAAGTCAATCAGTTCCCAGCAACATTGGGGACAACAATAAAACATTATTTCACCTCATTTAAATGAATATTAAAGGAGGTATTTGAAACATATCATAGATATTAGTCATTATCATAATTATCTAAATATAAAGTATTGACAATCTGGCTAATGATTGAAGCATGACTATTCAATACAGAAATTAAAAATCCATGTCTGAATTCACTATGAAGTGCATTGAGTGGAAAAACTCCATGGTGTCCACTGTTCAAGCAAAATATGGCAACAAAAATGTTAGGCAGGAAACAGAGGACTCTGAGGTTGGAGGATATAGTTATATTTTGAGAAAAATTGAAGATATAATACAGTGAGAAGAAAGAGGCTCTTGTGCAGCATGGAAATGATTACAGTACCCAAGTGTGGGCCAGGTGGAAGGATGTTTGAAGCACATGTACGTTTTGGCTTATTGTGCCTCATGACATTCCTACAAAATAGATGCAATTATTAAAGCCATTCTATGCATGTGAAAACTAGCCACAGAGCAGTAAAATAACTAAGTTCCCAGAGCAAGCAAGGGTCAGAACAGTACAAAATAAATATCATACTTTAGGGATCAATGTATACTTGTTTATAGTATTTTGGTTTTCTAAAGTCACTAGAGTGCCATATACCAGAAAACGGTTGAGTTTCATCTCAGGTACAATTTGGTTACAAATTTACAGTTCCAAGGTCATGGAAATGTACAAATCTGGTATATCTCCTTCTGTTCTCCTTCTTTCCCTGCTGTCTAGGTTGCAAGCTACTGGAATATGATATACCAGAAACAGAACAACTTTTTCAAAGGGGAATTGATCACTAAGGTGCAAGTTTACATGTTCTAAGGCTGTGAAAATGTCCAAATTACAGAAAGCCTATAAAAATGTCCAAACTAAGGCATCCAGGGAAAGTTACCTTGGTTTAAGAAGATCAGTGACATCCAGAGTTTCTCTCTCAACTGGAAAGGCAGACGTGGCCACATCTGCTAGCTCTCTCCCCAGGCTTCTTGTTTCATGAAGCTACCATGGGTGCATTTTCTTTCTTCATCTCCAAAGGTTTCTGGCTGCTTTGGCTCTAAAGAGTTTTCCAATATATTTCCCTCTTAAAGAGCTCCAGTAAGCAAACCACATTGAATGGCTGAAGACACATCTTTATGTGAACAATCCAACAGCCCCAATGCAACAATACGGAATGAGGATTAAAGCATATGGCTTTTCTGGGGTCCATGACAGACTCGAATCAGCATACTCACATTTTAACCTTTCATAAAGGACTCCAATGAAGAAATAAGATGCACCTTGAATGGGCTGCATCTCCTCTAAAATGAAATATCCAAATCAAAAAGTCCAAAGCACAATAGACCTAACCCCACATGAATGAATGAAAAGAATATGGCCTTAATTGGGGTACATAACATCTCTAAAACAGCACTTTGGATGCTTAGGTTTACAGAATTAGAGAAAGGACTTTAGAAGGATATGAATGAGAGAAATGATGATCCATCTTTCTGGTTATGTTTTCTTTTGTTTTTAGAAGAAGAGGCAGAGTTGAGCAAAGAAACTGAGTCTGACTACAAAGAACTAAGGTCAGAAAATGATGAGCAGAACATCCTGGTTAGAAAGAGGGTCCAGGAGGGAGGGTGGGTGAGAGGCAGGACAGAATCAGTGGTGGGAATTTTTAAACTGAAATGCTGAGAATTATATCTTTAAAAACCTTTGATGTGGAAGAAAATGACAGAGAAAGTGAACAGTGGGAGATTGAGAAATAATTAGAATAGGAAAATTTAATATAGATTCATTTATTCACCCAGTGTAAAAATCTTGCAGCACCTCTAACCAGTCGGTGCTGTGTGGGCTCTGCTTGCTTCAGTCATGTGCGTCCATCTGGAGAGAACATACTGACAATGGAAATGACAGTGTAAGGAACAAGAAGGATTAAGGAGTCAGATTAATAATCTCCGAAGAAAGGACTGCATCCTGCTACCAACTGTGGCAAAGAGGATTTTGAAAATATCATGAAGTACACAAATGCTGAGATGGGAAATTACCCTGACTCATCTGTGTGCCCCTGTGAAAACATATGAGTGCTTAAAAGGGAAACAAACTCTCAGGACTGTGGTCAGAGAAACAGATGACAACAGAAGCAGAGTCAGGGGATGAAGTGTTGATTATCATGGAGGACAATGAAGAGGAGCAACAGTCAGGGAATTGGGAGGTCTCTACAAGCTGGAAAGGGCAAGAAGCAGCTTCTCCCCAGAGGTTACCACAAGGGGACACTGCCACACAGTGATTTTAGCTGAATGAGATCCATTTTCCTCTAGTGATTGGCAGAACTGTAAATGAGACATTTCTCATGTTTGTGGGAATTGTTACAGGAGCAATAAGAAACTAAAATAGAAATCTTTACTGAATTATCCTACCTGACCATTACAAAAAGGGAATAAAGAGACCAGATCCACTAACTATCTCTAGACCCTAAAAAACTTCTTGAAAAGAAATCAGTAGACAATCTCTCAGAGAGATAGAAGAGGTAGGTAAATTCAGGAAACAACTACTTCATAAGAGACTACAAGCAGCACAGAGGAGAATGCTGTTTTAAACAGTGAGTCACAATGGGAAGAAAATCATAATTCATCTGACAGAACTTCCACATATCATCCAAAACAATTGGCTTGGGAAGCAGGGTGATATGATGCTGATTTACAAATCCAGCTGGGAATGCATTCAGGTGATCTTGGCTTAATTATCAGCTGTCCCAGTGGCTAGCACCATTTGGGAGGCTTCATTACTGGCTGGTGTGCATGGGTGCTGCCTTGCACTGCTGCCTTCAGTGTATTTTGGGGTTACTTAGATACCATCTCCAACTTGTGGATCCATTAAAGGGCCAATATTCTGCAGAGAGGCATGGGACCGCTCACTGGACACTGAGAAATTTGGCTACCTGCCTCTGTAGGGAAGAGGGAGTTCCCTGAAAGGGAGCAAAGGAGTGGGTGAGACCATTGTCTGATACATCACCCCGATGCCAGCAGATGGCAATGAGACTGGAGATTATGTTGACTGTCCTGTCTGAGCTGTGTCTCCCAGAATTTCTCCAAGGGTATCACATCATCCCTGAGTGAGGGGAATTTTCCCTGGCCAGAGCCCTTTACAGAGGGGATTATTCCTGCTGGGATAACAAGGCACCCCTTGGACAAAGGTCCACTAAGACCTGAGACCCTTATGTTGGTGCTGCCTGCACTGTAGTACCTGACCTCCCCTACCCCATGGGTTTATAGGGTCCAATCCTTGATGCTCCATGGTCGAGCATCTCATGGGAAAATGCTAGTGACCTGAGCACCTTGTGTGGGCTCTGCTGAAGACCCATAAAGGAGTTTCCACCCTACTGAAGAAAGGGGATACACACAGGCTGAGGGGCTGGGCTTGGTAGAGCACCACATCCTGTCAGCATGGTAGAGGGCTGCTCTCAAGATCATGGGGTCTGGGAGCCCTTCCCAGCAGTTCAGCCACTCAGAGAGTGACATTTGTGGGTCTTACTCCTTCTGAGCTTCAGTGGGACACCCTGGAGAGACAGACAGCAGAATTGGAGACAGGACAGAGGGACCAGAAATGGTTTTCTTAATTGCCTACAAGGTTAAACAAAACCTGGATAGGAGGAAATAAAGTCTGAATCCAAAAACATTACCAGACTAGAAATTCAAATGCTGCTCAAGGGTTTTTTTTAGAAGAAGTGAGAAACAGCAGCTGGCTGGCAAATTGCATTTGGGTTTTTTCACCCAAAGAACTTTCACATACCATTCAAAACACACTTAGAGAGATGACTTTTTCAGTGATGACAATGAATGCAAAAGAAATATGATGTCTTCAGATTTGGAAGAAAATATCTTCATGTCTAGAATTCTAAAGGTAAAACTATCCATCAAGAATAAAGCCTATCTCAGGAGATTTCTTGACTACCAATGAAAGTATCTAACTATCAGAAACTTTCCAGGGAAATTCTAAAGAATCTTTAGGCTGCACAAAAATCACCATGCTGGCCTGTTGGGAAACAAAGATTAGTGGAAAGTGATAAATGTGGGTAATAATAATGCACACTAATTACATAAACAGTAACACTGACATTTAGTGAAAGATAAAGGAGAAGTAATATACTTAAAATAACTGCCAAAATTTGGGAAATAAACAGATTTTTTGTAAAATTCTGAATATCTAATTTAAGGATATTGCTTTAGCCATGAGGACAGTTGAAGGTTGTATTCAGTTGTTAAATGCAGCCAGAATGCAATATACAAGAAATGGAATCGCTCTTAAAAAGGCAATTCATTAAGTTGTAAATTTACATTCTAAAGCTATAAAAATATGCAAACAAAGGCATCCAGGGAAAGATAACTTGACTCAAGAAAGGCTGATGGGTCCAGCACACCTCTGTCACGTGTGGCTGGAATCTGCTTCTCCTTTAGCATCTCATTTTAAACAGCCTCCCTGGAGGCATTTTCTTTCTGCATCTAGAAATATCTGTGTCTCCTGTTGACTCTGACAACTCTGTCACCTGTATCAGCTCTAAAGCTTTTTCAAAAATAGTTCTCTCTTTAAGGACTCCAGTAAGAAGCCCTACCTGTAATGGGTGGAGACACCTCCTCAAGGAAACCACCTATTCAGAAGGACCCACCCACCACTGGCTGGGTCACATCTTCAAGGACAAACTTAGTTAAAGACCCCACCAAGCAATATTGAATTAGGGTTAAAGAGTCACTTTTCTGGGGTACACATCCGTTTCACACCACCACAAAGATTTTAATTAATTTTAGTCATTAACATTGTTATGTGTGATAGAAATTATTGAATAACCATTAAAAGAATTAAAACTCATTACATATAATGCACTAAAAAAGAAGGCATCATTTATTTTTCAACTAACATGCAGAGTTTATTCCATTTTGAGTCACACATAACCAGAATCTTAGTTCTTAAAAGGAGACACATTAAGGAATAGTAAAGCTATAGAAAGGTTGAAAGTAAAGGAATGGAAAATTATATATATATATATATACATATTTATGTACATATAATTATGATATAATTATAATTTATTATTTCTATATATAGAAATAATATACATAAACAATTATATATCAATATAAATTAACTATATAAAATATTTATATATTTATAAAATTGCAACCTTAATTAAAAAATAGGTTAGTTATAATAATATTCAAAATACATATGATTTAAAACAAAAATTATTACTGGGGAAAACACTTCACTTCATGATGATAGATGTTTCAATTCACCCTGAAGATATAATAACCTTGAATTTTACTCATCTAATAACCAAAGTTTAAAAGGCAGAGAGCAAAAAGTGAACTATTGTAGGGAGAAAATGCATAAGCATATAAAGGTGGTTTGACTGATCCCCAATTTCAGCATTGCAAAACAATCAGGAAAATTTAATAAAAATAAGAATATCTGAAAGACAGCAGAAACATTATGAAAACATTAACAGATTTACGCATTCATTTCATGGCGCACATGGAACCACATAAAAAATGATCACAGGGCAGGACAGGGTGGCTCAGCAGGCAGAGTTCTCACCTGCCATGCCAGAGACCCAGGTTTGATTCCCAGTGCCTGTCCATGCTAAAAAATAAAAATAAATAAATATCTTGAGCAGAGACAGCCAACAAACATGTACACATTTCAAAACACTGAACACTCTCAAAACATTTTCTCTGACTTGCAGGCTGTTGAGCTAGAGATCAATGAAAAAACTTGATTTAAAGATACCCATATATTTTAAAAACAGTAATTTCATGTCTATGTCCCACTTCTGAAAAGCACAAGTAAGCTCCTACCAGACAGAATGTTCCACAGATAAAATAAACTCATCACAAAATTCAAAATTCTAGAAACACTGGGTCCTAAACAAAGCCTGGTAAATTCTAGAAGAGAGTAACAGTTTGGAGAAGGGAAGTTTAATATAAAGAATTGTTAAACTATGATAGAGAAGCAACTTTGAGATGTAAGAGAACTCCACATGGAATCAGAGCAGAGGATGCATCCCTGAGAGAAACACAGGGAAGTGGGGGTCCCTCCCCAAGATTGGATTTTAGACCTTCTTGGAGAAAGTGTCCTTTCAGTCTTCTGAATGGCAGGGAAGTTCACTGAATTGCACAGGCCAGAGCTGTCTGCAGTCTCTGGGCAACAGGAAGGAACTCTCCAGGCCTGGGAGGGGCACAGGAGAACCACAGGTAGGGGCAGAGTGCAGATGTGCAGAGGGAGTGGGGACACAGGTACAGGCAACAGGCCAGGAGCCCTCCATTTCCTCATCAAAAGGACCCTCAAGACCATGGAATGTATGATGTGCAGTGAAAACTGCTTTAAAAAGAGTTGATTTGATATATTTTGGTGGATTCACAGAGTAAAATTCTTTTCAACAATGAAAGTGAATAAATTGCAGATGCAAACAACAGAATAAATGTTCTATAAATATTGAATGAAAATGCTAGCAACAAAATAATGTGTGTAGGATGATTCCATTTATATAAAGTTCCATAACAAGCCAAATTATATGGTTTTTTGTTGTGTATGTGGAATTTCAAAATGTGAATCAAGGAAGTAATTATAATGTGACTCAGAAAAATCAAGAAGGAGGGGTTATGGTTGGTAAGGGGGGAGTGGATTTCGGTAGGATGTGGGGCAGGAATATGCCAGGTTCTGATGAGATCTTGGTGACAACTAGGTTGTTGCTAATCAAAAATGTGTAGAGGCATGTGTTTTGTGCAATTTTCCTTCATATATTTTAAAATAAAAATTTAAATATTCAATATATATTTATCATACATGTAATTGCACACATTTATTGACACATATGAAAAATAATATCCTCAAAGTACCTGGCGGTGTATTTGACAGAATATTTGGTCAGTTAACATTTGTTGAATAAACTAAAAAATAAAATTAAACTGAATCTAGGAAAGCTTTAATTCTATCAATAAGCATGTTAGTTGATAGAACAGTTATATCTTGTTCTAATTTATTTATATTGTCAGTATAAACTTCTCTTCTGAGTTCTAAATTCAACATTCCTGTGTGTCCCTATGGCACTTCTAGCTCAGTATCTCTGACACATATCTCATGATCTTTACACCTCCACACAAGTCAACCCCACCCAATGCAACCCAACAGGGGGAGCAACACACATTCTGTTGTCTAAACCAGAATCAGTGGAGCCATCCTCGATAATACTCTTTACTGCAGCACTCATAGCCAGCTCCTGTCAATTTTACAACTGCATATTCCCCAATGCATTCACTTCTTCCTGTCTCCCCTGCCATGGCTTTAGACCAACCCGCCATCTCTCTCCTGGATTCCTGAAATAACTTCCTAACTGGTCTTCTTACATCTATTGTTGATATATATTTTTTTAAATAAGATAACTTCACTAAAACCAGAATGATCTGCTTAAAAGGCAAATTTGGTCATACCATTTGGTTGCTTAAAAACCTACTTTAAGCCCAACATTTTCTTTAAATTTGCCAATAGTTTAACTAAGGTATCCATTGTTGATTGTTCTAAGTGTATTGTTCATTTTCATAAATAAAAAATGAAATTAAAACATAAAAATAAATAATAAAAAACCCTACGAAACCTGGGGTGCAGTTGTAGTTCAATGGTAGAATTCTCACTTGCTGTGTGGGAAGACAGGATTTGATACCCAGTCCATGCACTTTCCAAAGCAAACAAAAAATCAAGAAACCATGCTGCAATAAAGGGATACCCACATGGAAAAAGATGAAATGTGACCCTGCCTTACAGGATACAAAAACACACACACAAAGACACACACACACAAACAAATGTAGAAGGTACTTCCTGATTGGCCTCAAACATGCATATCTTACATCAAATTTTGCATTTCCTGATTTTCTTTCATCAATAACTCCTACCCCTTCAAACTTAAACTCTGAGAGACAGACTTTTTTTAATTGCTTATTACCATTATTATAAAGCAAATATGCAGAAGTGTATTTGGCAATAAATAGATTCTCAATTAGAATTTATTTAATGAATGAAAAATGAAAGAGAAATCAATGAGAAAAATGTTAACTGTAACAAATTCACTCACAAATATAACACTAAATTATAATAATCAATTGTTTAATGCAAAGAAGTAAAGCATTCCAGCTTTAATGTAAGTGTAAATATGTTAGCATGAAATAATTACCCGGGCAAAAGAAACTTGGTGGACACCTAGAGCTGTCACATATGAAAACAATTTCTTCTCATTGGCAGAGACTGTTTTCCATCTCTTGACCAAAATGCCAGCCTCACTCCTTCATGCCCCTTTCACACTATTCCCTCCTCCTCACCACCTTCACACCAGGGAGAGCAGAGAAGAACAACTTGAACTGCAGGGAATAGACAGAAAACATGGCACATTCAGACCCTAACTGTTCTAAATACCAATGCACCAGGAATTCCCCCTTACATTTCCCCCCTGAGAGACTCCTAACTAGGCAGTTCCTTTTCTCCCTTCTCCTGTCTCTCTGCCCTTACAGGCTCCAGGCAGCCTCAGTACCTCAAAGGAAAAATTTTCCAAACCAAGTGGTTAGAACTACAGAACTGCCTTTGAAGGAATAAGTAAAGGAAAGGGAAAAAGTGAAGGAAAAGAGCAGGTTGAAAGGAGGTAGAGTATAACAATTTCAGTAACAAGGACATGGAAGGCTTGAATGAAAGAGTCCATTAAAGGAAAAAGTAGGACATGGAGACTAACAAGCAGGCAGAAAGTTTAAATATGAAAGGGCAGGAGGAGGGGGAGCAGCTGCTGCTGCAGGACTCAGTGCCCCACAGCTGGGAGAGGAAGTTTGTGTTCGAGGCTGAAGCACTGTGGGAGGATAGCTGTAAAGTTGCAGACAGTAATAAGTGGCCACATCTTCAGCCTGGGCTCCACTGATGCTGAGAGAGAAATCTGTCCCAGACCCACTGCCGCTGAATCGGTCAGGGACCCCAGAATCCCGGGTGGATGCATAGTAGATGAGCCTTTTGGGAGCCTGTCCGGGTTTCTGCTGGAACCAGGATAAGTAGTTCTTCTGGTCAGAGCTGGATAAAAGACTCTGACTGGCCTTGCAGCTGATGGAGATGGTCTCGCCTGGAGTCACAGTCATAGAGCTTGGAGACTGGGTCATCACGATGTCCCCATTGGCACCTGCAGGCAGAAAAGAACAAGGTCATACTATAAATCCCAAGTACATAAAATATATATCCAAATGTAGGCTTCCTCATTTATCATATATAATCAGATCTGTTTGAGATGGAATAGTCTGTGCAGTCTGCATGTGAAAACCATCTCTCCAGCTTTATAAAGACATTGCTTTTCTGAAGCTCGCACCTGAGACCCAGAGCCCCAGGAGGATGAGGAGTTGGGACTGTGACAGCATCTTGCTCACTCTCTAGTGCACTCAGGCCCCATCTCTAGGGAATCCCCATTAATAGAGTCTGAGCAGCAGCCAAGTCCCCAGGAGTCCATGCAAATTAGCTCAGGGTATAAAGAGAAATGCCCTGTGCAGTGAGCTGTGAAGACAGATGATGGAAGGATGGGGTCAAAATAACATTACCACAGGAAATGTGAGTGTAGTCCTTCAAACATCCCAGTCATCAACTGACCACTATAATTTTCAACAAACTTTAGCAAAATTATGAAATTTAAAATATTTTATTGTCCACTTTATGCTTCAAACTATCTGCAATCATCTTGTGTACCTAAATTAATTTTGTAATTGAATATATGTGTCAGTGAGTATAAACTTTCTGAACTTAATTGACCTTTAAAAACATGGTGCCAGAAACTGTGTGGAATATATTCATATAATTGGATAGATTGAGGATGTACTGCACAAATTATTTGTCAGTTCTGAATTTTGAATATGTATTTAAAGTTGTTCTTTGACATCTCAATGTCACCTCAATATATCCAAAACCAAACCACTGATATTGCTTTCAACCCAAATCATGTCTCTAAAAATATGTCACCAGATACCTACAACTTTCCACTGGCACTGCCTTTTAGGTCCACTCTTTTCTCAAATCACACGTGAAGTATTCACAGACCAAAGGGGTCACCACCCCACCTTGTGTTAATAGGTAAAATAGCTCCAGACCTGTAGGTATTAGAGCAGATTTGTCATTTTTTCCTACTCAAACCAAAAAGATTTATAGAATTATACAAATACCCATGCAAACCCTTCCAGACCTAGGACATTAGGTTATGAATAAATGAACAGAATACCTGACCTTTTGAATCTTTGTAGTATCTAGGAGAGAAAGACAATAAACAAAGAATATTTCTGCAGCCTCTTCTATCCTGCTTCTCTGAGATTTACCCCTGTAGTAAAGCCACCAATATTTGGACAAGTGTGGCAAAATGCATCTAGGTCCATTGCAAAGACATCATGAGTTAGATGAAGAGAGAATGAATTGAGACCATTTAACAATTTTGTATATAGCATAATCCCTCCTTTATCATGATTTCCTGCAAAACAACCACCCTTCCACCTCCAAAACATTCCCCTTATTATGGAACATCCTAAGGCCAGCTTTATTCCAATTCTACTCAATAATACATTTGTTTTCCCATATTTTGTATCCTTATGAGCACATTAACTTATGTAGGGGTGCCATTTCCAGGCATTCAGGAATGGGGTGGCAAAGACCCAAACCCCCAGGAAGACATTCCTACTCAGTCAAAGGTCCACCGTGTTCTTGGTCCACCACATATATGGGTTTTGAAGACGCCAGTACTTCCTGAATCTTTGCCCTCATCCCCGATAGGTTTTTTTCCCTTCTTTACCATGAAGATAATATACATATATTATTGATTTAACTTTCTACTTTGTAATTGACAGCTTTCTTGCTTCAATAAAATAGAATGTCCTTCCTATGCTGACATATATTAAAAAACTTGAGATAGTCATGGAGGAAATGATGATGAAACAGGTTGCGTCATGTGAATGACATGAGGAGCCCACATGGATCATTGTGTGTGGAAATGTCCTGTTTAAGAGTGAACATTTGACCTCATGCACAAATGAAGTAGGGAGTTGGCTCGCAAAGCTCAGGGAAGAACACTTCCAAATATGCACAGGATGTGGTCTTGGATGATTAAGAAAGATAAATAAAACTGTGAAAAGCAGACAAGGGTCTGATCCTAGGGGAACTTTAAAGACTGGATGAAGCTGAGGGTATATTTTAAGAGCAGAGAAAATCCATGGAATGTGAGTCAGAATTATTTTTTTAGCAGATACTCTCTAGGTCATTTTATGTGCATTACCACTGAGATGAAGGAGGAAATGTGGAATCCTTATCTTTTCTGTGCTGGCTAGGAAGCTAGCACTTCTATTCTCTTGTTTAAAATAATATAATGATTTTTAAATTTAAATTTCCCCAAACTCCCCACTGCCAAAAACAGTATTGGAGCAAAACAATACTTGGTAAGAAGAGCATAGTGGTAAGTTGAATTCTAAGAGGGTCCTCAAGTTTCCTATCTGTTGGCATGCATGATCCCTATCCCAGTTCTTCAAACAATACTTAATCCTGTAATATGATTCTTCATATTTACAGAAATCTGTGGACTTTAATTGCCTATGATATGAAATCTGTTGATAATACGAAAGGAAGATTCTTCAAAAGGGCCTGAACACTTCACAGGAGCCCTTTAAATATCAGTGTGCTGGCCAGAGAATAAGAACTCAGTATAACTCAGATAATTAGGATGTGACATGGCAGAAACTATCTGATGTTGGCTGTGGAGGGTCAGGGGCCCCATGGCAAGGCATGAGGGCAGCCTCCAGGAGATGAGGACACACGGCCAGCAAGGAATAGGATCTCAATCCTACCACCCAGGGAACTGATTCTGTCCAACCACATCAGCTTGGAAGAGAACTCCAAGCTCTGTGAAGAACAGAGCCTCACTGACTCTTTGATTTTGTTCTCCTAAGAGCCTGAGCAGAGAACCCTTCACACTGTGTTCAGCCAGACTCCTGACCTACAGCACTGAGAACTAATAAACTGCTCTCTGGCTATTAACTGATAAAATATAATATGTGTTTATCAAGCAATCTCATGTTAAAAGGAGATTCTTGAATCCAGAGAGAACACACTGCCATTCCATTTACTTCATTGATGAGTGATGTTTTGACTCATTTTTCCTCCAGTACAATAAGTGAATTTTATGCCCCTTTTACCCACAGATGATTTCTGGTCATTAGCCCCCATCCCCAGGATGAGGACTGAATACTGCGCTATGAAAACACAAAGAAGAACAGAATTAGCTTCAAAAGCCATCAGAATCTGTCCCTTCTTTGACTATAAGGCCATGTTCTCAGACAATTGAAGGAATTCTGGGCAGGAATCTGTCATACAGGGGGGTGACCTGGGGACATCCCTAGAAGACCTGAACCTCTCTGCTGCCTGTGCATTTGCTCTCACTACTTCATGCCCTTACCTGGGAACACTTGGCACACATGTTCTTCTTGCAGATATGACATCAGGCTAAGTGAGTTATGAGGGTCGATTCATGTGCAGCCAGCTTTAATATGCATCAGCATTCTCAAACAATTGTCATGGTCTATGTAATGTGCATTCCTGTTGTAGCTGCAGTGCCCTGATGAAAGTGCCGGTTACGTTTTCAGATGAATGAGTGCATGTGATGTTTTAACAAATTGTTACTAACAAGGCAAAAAATAATTGTTCATGTTAAAATAATGAGATTGGTAGAAAAACACATAGAATACTCATGTATAGAATAAAATACTGTGCTATTAATCTCAAATAGCAGTGACCATGAGGTTATTCTGTAAAAGGTACTCAACATTCCTGTAACAAATTCATGGAAAGCAAATACAACATTTGGTGCTGGTTAGTTCCTAGAACAGGAAAAGAATATTTTTTTAAAAAATGGTCAAACCCAAATAAAGCCTGGAGTCCAGTTAATATTTTACCAATATAAAAGCTCAGTTGTGCAAATGAAGCAGGATTATGTAAGATGACAGTATCAAGAGCAAGCAGGTGAGTAATTCTCTGTACTTTCTCTGTAACTTTTCTAAAAATCTGAAATGATTACAAAATTTTCTTTAGAGAAACATGGAATAACATTGGGAAGAGCTGAGTGAGACTATACTGTTGTCAAGTAAATGTTGCCAAGGAACACATATTAGCCAGTTTTTTTTAAAAGATGTGACATTTAGTTAAGGCATGGGCAACTGAATCAATTTGGGTTTCAATCAGGATTAACTGGAGTTGTTTATAACAGAATGAAATTCACATGTAGGCGAACACCAGAGAGCAGCAAGATGTTGGAAACAACAGAACCCAGAAGAGATAGAAGATGTGGCTGTGTGCATTGCTTGTGAGGGGGGAGTCAAGGGACAAGGGATGCTGGCAGTGAGCCCCAAGATACCACATCCTTTGTGGAGAAAGCAGCGCCTTGCTGATGCTTTGATTTTGGACTTGCTTATCTCAAAAGTGTAGGCAAACTGTATTTCCTTATAGCCAGAATCCCAGGGTGTGCCTGGTTCTAAACTGGTGGGTTGCTGTAGTGTAGGGGAGACATGGAGCCCCCTTCTTTCAGAAAAGAAGGAGGGAGGGAAGAATCCTGACACACATATTGGCCACTAAATAAAATAAGATGGTAGGGAGCCACAGCCTTAGTCCCTTCTGGACAGGCACCCCCAGCATTATGGGACAATTTTCCCCTATATGCATTGAAAACAGAAGGGTCAAAGAGCAGAAAACATAATGACTTATGCAGGGCTGTGGGGGGCAGGTGACCAAAGAGCACCATCTATGCAGAAGGCTGGGGAAGGGCAGTCTGAGGAGCTGCTTTCCTGTCCCTTTCTCTTGGAACTTTTGGAAAGGGGCTGTACTCCCTGCATGGGACCATGGCTCTGGTTAGGCTGTGAAATACAGCAAAAAGAAACCTTCAACAGCAACCCAATCAAAAACAAAATCTTAGACAAGACAGGGAAAATCACTCTCAAGATAAACCTTTCAAGATAATTAGATGTCCAAAAACTGTGGCAAATTGCAAGGCAGATTAACAAACAAGAAGATATGGCCACACCAATGATCAAATTTAAAAATGAGAGGAAATAAAGAATTTAGAATGTCTAATATATATATTCATGCAAGACTCCTCAATTTCAGTAAGTCTTTTAAAAGATAAAGGATATCAATACCACACTATGAAAGCATAAAGAAGAATTTGAAAGAGTACATAAAATAGCAGATTTATGGAAATGGAAGATACTCTAGATGAATTCAAAAATATTCTAGAAGCACAACTGCAGATTTTGAAGAGGCAGAAGAAAGGATCAGTGAATTAGAGGACATGACAACATAAACATGTAAAAGATAAACTGGAGAAAAATATGGAAAAATTTGAGCTGGGCCTCAGGGAAATGATTGCCAAAG
>PVIY010039946.1:0-22740 GCA_004026745.1 Myrmecophaga tridactyla
GTCAGTCTAGCTGCTCCAGTCCTGGGCGCGCTGTGTGTTCGGTCACTATCGTGGTTCCGGGAGCTGTTCTGTATTGTTTCTGGTTATCTAGTAGTTGTTCTGGAGGACGAACTAAAACGCGCACATTGCTAAGCCGCCATCTTCTCATTTGATTTTTTATCTTTTAATTTGTTAATGTGTTGTATGACATTAATTGATTTTCTTGCATTGAACCATCCTTGCATTCCTTGTATCAACCCCATTTGGTCATGGATTATAGTTCTTTTAATACGTTGTTGAATTCGATTTGCTAGTATTTTAAGTTTGAGTTTTGCATCTATGTTCATTAAGGATATTGGCCTATGCCTTTCCTTTCTTATAGCATCTTTACCCGGTTTGGGTATTAAAATGATATAAGCTTCATAAAATGAGTTAGGTAGAGTTCTTTTTTCCTCAAATTTTTGGAAAAGTTTGAGCAGGATTGATATTAGCTCTTTTTTGAAATGTTTGATAAAATTCCCCTGTGAAGCCATCTGGCCCTGGGCTTTTCTTTGTAAGATTTTTGATGACTGATTGAATCTCTTAAATGTGATTTGTTTGTTTAGATCTTCTATTTCTTCCTGAGTCAGTATAGCTTCTTTGTGTATCTCCAGGAGTTTTTTCATTTCATCTAAGTTGTCTAGTTTGTTGGTGTATAGTTGATTACAGTATCCTCTTATGATTTCTTTTATTTCTTCAGGGTCTGTGGTAACACATCCCTTCTCATTTCTGATTTTGTTTATTTGTATCTTCTCTTTTTTCTTTGTCAGTCTTGCTATTGGCCCATCAATTTTATTGATTTTTCTCAAAGAATCAACTTTTGGTTTTATTGATTCCATTGTTCATTTGTTCTCCCATTCATTTATCTCTGCTTTAGTCTTTGTTATTTCTCTTCTTCTATTTGCTTTGGGGTTAGTTTGCTCTTCTTTCTCAAGTTCCTCCAGGTATGCTGTTAGTTCCTCAATTTTTGCTCTTTCTTATTTTTTAATATAGGCACTTAGGGCAATAAATTTCCCCCTCAGCACAGCCTTTGCCACATCCCATAAGTTTTGATGAGTTGTATTCTTATTTTCACTCATCTCCAGATAGCTACTGATTTCTCTAACAATTTCTTCTTTGACCCACTGGTTGTTTAAGAGTGTATTATTTAATCTCATTCTTCTTTGACCCACTGGTTGTTTAAGAGTGTATTATTTAATCTCAATATATTTGTTATTGTTCTCATTCTTTGGTGCTTCTTTACATCCAACTTCATCCCGTTGTGATCAGAGAAAGTGTTTTGAATAATTTCAATGTTTTTAAATTTATAAAGACTTGTTTTGTGCCCCAGCATATAATCTATCCTGGAGAATGTTCCAGGAGCACTAGAGAAGAATGTATAACCTTGTGCGTTGGGGTGCAATGACCTGTATATGTCTGTTATGTCTAATTCTTTTATCAAGTGATTTAATTTCTCTATTTGATTGTTGATCTTCTGTCTGGCTGTTCTATCTATAGAGGAAAATGGTATATTGAAGTCTTCTACTATTATTGCTGAAATGTCTATCACTCTGTTCAGTTTTGCCAATGCCCGTCTCATGTACTTTGGACTCCTTGATTGGGAGCATAAATTTATGATTGTTATATCTTCTTGGTCAATTGACCCTTTAATTAGTATATAGTGTCCTTCTTTGTCTCTTTACATTTAAAGCCTATTTTGTCTGATATTAGTATAGCTACTCCTGCTTTCTTTTGGTTGCAACTTGAGTGGAAAATCTTTGTAAAAAGATACATTCTATTTGTATCCTTGTGTTTAAAATGAGTCTCCTGTAAACAGCATATAGTTGGATTATGTTTCTTAATCCATTCTGACAATCTCTATCTTTTAATTGGTAAGTTTAGTCCGTCAACATTCAAAGTTATTACTGAAAAGGCATTTCTTGATTCCACCATCATATCTTTTTAATTTTATTTGTCAGATCTATATATTCTTTTCCCTCTTTCTTTAAATTACCCTTAGTTTAATTTACCCTTTTCAATTTTGTGTCCTCCTCCAGACCTCCCTCTTCTGTATTTTTTTTCCAGTTGGCAGATCTCCTTTTAGTATTTCTTGTAGGGCCGGTCTCTTGTTGACAAATTCTTTCAGGACTTCTTTGCCTGTGAAAACTTTAATCTCTCCCTCAATTTTAAAGGACAATTTGGCTTGGTACAAATTTCTTTGCTGGAAGCCTTTCTCTTTCAGGATCTTGAATATATCATTCCACAGCCTTCTTGCCTCCAGGGTGCTAGTTGAGTAGTCTGAACTCAGTCTTATTTGGTTTCCCTTGTATGTAGTAGATTGTTTTTCTCTTGCTGCATTCAGGATTTTCTGCTTCTCTTCAACATTTGACAGAATAGTTAGTATGTGCCTTGGGGAAGGGCTATTTGGATTTATTCTGTTTGGAGTTCTTTGGGCTTCTTTGACATACATATTTCTGTCTTTTATGAGGGTTGGAAAGTTTCCCCCCATTGTATCCTCAACTACTCTTCCTAGCCCTTTACTCCTCTCTTCTCCTTCTGGGACACCAGTGATTCTAATATTTGTGTGCTTTGTTTTGTCTATCATTTCCCTAAGTTCTCATTCAATTTTTTCCATTTGCTGTTTTGAGTCTTTGAAGTCAATTATTCTGTCCTCTATACCACTTATTTTTTCTTCTGTCTCCTCAGATCTGGTGTTGTGTGCCTCTAGTATGTTTTTTTATCTGGTCAACAGAGTCTTTAATCTCTGTGACATCGCTATTTTTCTATTTGTTCTTTCAAATTCCTCTTTATGCTCTTTTAAGGTCTTCTTGATCTCCTTTATGCCATTTGTTATCCTGCTTATTTTATTAAGTAGTGTTGTATGAACATCTTTGATTAGTTGTTCCAATGTCTGTGTCTCCTCTGGTGTTTTAATTTGGTCATTAGGCAGGTTTATGTCTGTCTGCATTGTGATATGCTTAATGATCTTATACTGTCTTCGTGGCATGTAAATATCTTTATATATTTACTTTGGGAGTTGATTTCTTTCAGTAGTCTAAGACCTTCTGTTTGTGGGATGGTTACACAGCAGGGAGCAGGGCATAAGGTGGGGCACTCAGTGCAGTGATTTGTTTCAGAGCAGGTATAGGTGCAGTTTGGTGATGTTATGGTGATGCTTGTGAGCTTGGGTGCCCAGCGGCCCTGGAGGATGTAGCTGTGTGAGTGCACCAGTCTGGGGGGCATAACCCTACTGTGCACTGGCTAAGGCATGGGGCCCTTTGTGTGCATGAGTAGAACTGTGGCAGCAGGTCAGCATTATGCCTTCATGGCTTGGGAGCAGATGTGACTCAGCTACACAGGTCAGCACTTTCTCAGAGCTAGGAAGTGAGGCTGAGGGCCATCCATGTATGCAGGTCTAGGACTGCTGTAAATTGCAGTTCCCAGAGCTGAATGATGTGATTGGGGTCCCTTGTGCATGTGTGGTCCTGGGAGTGCCATAAATGGGTGTGCAAAGCTCCATGGGGGCAAAGTGAGGCTGTGCAACACTATGGACAGGGAGGAGGGGAGTGACAGGGGTATGGAGGTTAGTGCCAGCAAACTTTATGCACTGGCAATAGCCTTCAGGGAACAGGGAGGAGAAGGTAGTGCTTGGGAGGTGTGCAGGAGAGGTGAGTTGGGCTGCACTTGGGGTGGGGGTGTGAGGCAAGTATATGCACTGGGGCTGGTGGGGTGGGGGCACCTGGAGCACAGGGAATGGGAGTGGGTGATGGGGTTCAAGTGCATGGAGTGTGGGTTTGGGCACCAGTCATAGGGCTGCACTGGTGAGGGTAGCATTCCCAAGAAATGCAACCTGGTTTACTTCCTAGTCCCAGGCTCCCATCTGTGCACTCCAATGGGCTCCACAGCTTGGTATCTCAGTGCCAGACTCCAGCTTTCTGCCTCTCAATTCCTCATCCTCTGCAACCCAGGCTACTCTATGTGTGCAGAAGGCTCTCCCAGGTCAGCTGCACTCCTAAATCACTGCCTCAGTTGCCCTCCTGTGTCATCTCTAACTTTTCCATGGAGTAGGGCTAATCTCAAACTGTTCTATTCAGCCATCTTCCCAGAAGTTCCATACTTAAATTTTTTTTTAAATTTTGGGGCATTTTAATCTAGCTCTCTCTTTTCATGAACTCCTGAACCTTTAGTGACTATATCACTCAACCCAGCACTTGGTTTCATTTTGTTCCGGATTGTTGATTAGTGGTTTCATACAAATAAGCTGTTACCTCCTTGGTTTATGATAAATATACAGTCAGGGACAATGACTGGCACATCTTCATTCCCCCACAGGGAGTAATAGTTGTAGACACCAAGGCAAAGGAGTATTTAATAAGCACTTGGAGTCAGGTATTGCCTTTAAGATATGTGTGCCATTAACAATGGCTCTGGGCAAACTTGTCATTCCACAGCATTGCAGGGATCCTTCCTGCATGCTTTTCATGACTTCCATTCCTCATTCACATAATTTGCAGCATGAGTTTCAGTATTCAACCGTGGCTGTTTTACCTCTTAGGTAAAAATCTAATTCTACTTTGTTTATTTCTTGGTGTAACCTTACCCATCTCAGTTATCATTTGGCTAAGACCCAAATCATACAAGCCATAACATTATTTTCTTATTAAACAGTGAAAAACAGCTGTAACTAGATAAAATTCGTAGCATTATTGCCTAGTATAGTGACTGGCACAAGATAGCATCTCCACAAACAAGAGTGAATTAATGAATGAAGAACTAAATGAATGACTGAATTGTTATCCTTGTCTGGACCTACAACATCCTGAGCATAAAAGATACTGATTACAATTTCCCTAAGATCAGGTCTTTAGGTCCTAAAATTAACAGTCTCAAAACACACACACACACACACACACACATACATATACAGAACAAGTCATATATACATGACATACATATATACATATTCAGTTTTCAATCCCAAACCATATTTCCAGTGCTCATTGGTATCCTCATCCTGACTCTTTGCCTGTGTACCTTTTCTCAGCTGCCTCTCTGGCCCGCTTCTAATCAACCATCCTGTATCTCTAAATGCCTGAGGAGCCTAACTGCCACTTATGCCAAATAGCTAAATACGATTGATGATAGAACATAATTCTTAGTCTAATTCTAAGGATAAATGATAATACTCAAAAACTGATCTCAGTCCTGGCATATTTTAAGTGCCCAATAACTACTGCCAATGCTTTTAATTTTATTAACACCTACTCTATAAATGCAGGTCTATCTATTAGCTTAAATCTATCTTAAATCTGTGTCCTTAAACTCAACAAAATTTTAAATAGAATTTTTATCTTCCCTCCTAAAATGTCATATACTGTTCCTGCTTCTTCTCAATATTTTGCCAATAGCCACTCATTTCCTAACCATCAGTGTCATCTTTGATGCTCTCTCTTGCATCTCAGCTCTCTTATCCCACAATACTTTGCTATCTGTGTCTTCTAGGTGCAGGCTCTATTCCCTTCCGTATATGCTGATCTCAAGGAATCCTCCTAAAATACTGCTCCGATCATGTAACTCTCTTTGTTAAAAACCTCTCATAGCTCATCCTTGCTGCTAACTCAGGAAGGCCTGATTTAGGGTTGTAGCAGAGCATGGAGGGGAATTGTGTCAAGAATCAAGAAGAAAAGAAGAAAGAGATAAAAATACAGTCCCATCATTTTCAGATTGGTGCTTTTTCTAAAACCGAGTACTTTTATGTGGCAGAGATCGCCAGTTGTCCCACTATATCCATTCTCCCCTTCTTCCAATGAAAAGAAATCCTGAGTTTATCAATATGCAAGGCCAGGGAGAAACCAGATGACTTCTTCAGCAGCCCTTGCCCTAAGCATGGCCGTGTGACTAAGGTCTGGCCATTGGGACGAAGTGGAAGTCATGGGGCGACCACCTGCCCTTTAAAGTATGGGGCATGCCTTATGTGTTTTCTCCCTGCCTATGGAATGAAGGAGTGGTGGAGAGCCATCATGAAATGCCCAGATGACAGTTATACCCTGGGGATCGCAGAGGAACTAAAAGAACTCTGGTCCCCTATTTTCCCAGGGTAAACTGCCATACTTGTTCATATCATTAAAAATGAAAGAATTAAACTGTCCTGTTTAAGCCACTGTTGTTTTACATCAGTTTCATGCAAGTGAACATATATCCTAGTTAATATACTCTTTTTCACAAAAATGGAAGCTTTTGAAAATAATAAAATTTTTAATTAATTTTAAAATAACAATAAACCAGGACATTTTATACACCAGAATTTATCTTAGGGATAGCCTTATCTCGTTTTGAAAAGAAAAAATGTGGTGATAATTGCTTGTAGTGGTAGGTATGCCCCAACACCCTACCCTCCATCAGGACTTTGGGGATCAGTGTTTGCCAAAGCTTTAGAAAAGAGGGAAGTTGGAAGTTGCTTTTTCAACAGAGTGAAAAGCTGGAGTTTCTCACCTTTATTTCCTGTGCATAGATCTGGTCAGGAAATCTGGTCACATGACAAGAGCTCGGTACATTTTATCTGAATGAATAAATATGCATGCTGTGTGACTTACTTCCACATCTTCATACAGAAGAAAGAAGCTCTTTCTTCTGCTTGTATCCACTCCTAGCCTGGCCGACTCTATCTTTCAGATATCTAGGTTATCTCTAAGTTATCTTTTTAGAACCTCCCGAGCCTGTGTAAGATCTTCCTGCCACATACTTGAGTACCTCTTCCCTCTAATAAGGAAATTATTCCACTTTATGGCAACCACTTATGTAATTATCTCACTTCCCTCTAGATCTATGCAATCTACTTTATACCATGGTATCATTGTATTCTTAGCATCTAGCACATGCCTACTATAGTAGCTGCTCAAAAAATATTTGTTGAGGGAGTGATGAGTAAATCAATTAAAAAAATTAATCTAAGAGATAGATTTTATCATCTTATAGCTGAGGATACTGGAACTCATATAGGTTAAATGACTCTCTCATCTAGCTAGCAAATAGCAAAGTCTGACCTTGCCTGACTTTAAATTCCATGTCCTTTCCATGTTGCTTTGCATATGTCCCATTTATACAACGATATGTAGGGCATCTTTGGGGCCTCTATGTTGCACAGCTCTAGAAGGTATAATTCTACCAGAATTATACCACAGTGTGTGGTACTTTTGGAGGTGTGCAATCCAGAAGCCCTCGGCCTGTCACTTCTAAGAGCTCCAACATAGGTGTTATCTCTGCTCCTGAAAAGCTGGGTTATATCAAAATTCTACAATATAACCTAAATAAGATTCACATTCCAATTAAATGTCCAACTAGATACACAGCTGAGCCCTTTCAGCATATTCTCCTCCTTTAAACTTCCTTCTACGGAAAATTGAGTTAAGAGGTTCAGAAAGAAAGTACAGTCAGTCCCCGGTTTACCAGTAGGCTATGTCCCCAAAGGTTATGTAAGTAGGTTGTTTGGAATTTAAAACATACTTTTCTTTGAAAAAAAAAAGCTGCTATAAAAGCAAGGTAGGTTTTCAGGCTAGGCCACTGGGAAGTCATTCAACATATAGACAAATTTAACTTCAACACAAGTTGCCTTTGTCCAGGGTCCTAGAAGCAAGCATAAAGGAACTCTTTCCTGAGTGAGGAGGGTAGATCCAGAAAAATCTCAAACAAGCTGTTTGTAAACCTTCTCTCTCCTTGCATTCAGAGAATTAGAAAAAAGACTGAACAGACAATATACCATGTTCTATAACTACTGTCATAAGGAATGGCTTAACACCTACTTCTCTAAGATCCAAATCATAACTCTCAGTAGATATTCTCTACAATGTAGTTGCCTTATCCCAACTTTAGATCAATATTTAATTGTCTAAGGTATTTTTTATTTATTTATTATAAAAATAGCATGTATACAAAAAAGCAATAAATTTCAAAGCATACAACAACAATTAGTCATAGAACAGATTTCAGAGTTTGGTATGGGTTACAGATCCACAATTTCAGGTTTTTCCTTCTGGTTGCTCCAAGATATTGGAAACTAAAAGAAATATCAATATAATGATTCAGCAATCCTACTTATTTGTTAAATCCTATCTTCTCTGTTATAACTCCACCTTCTCCTTTGAGCTTTCTCCCAATCTTTAGAAGTATTTGGGCTATGCCCTTTCTAACTTTTTCATGTTGGAAAGGGCTGTTGATAGTATAGAATTACGGGGATGGAAACAAATCATTTCTGGAGAGGTTGATCCTTCTGGGCTTTGGGACTTATCTGGCCTAGGAACCCATCTGGAGGGTGTAGGTTTCTGAAAAGTAATCTTAGTGCATGGAACCTATGTACAATCTCAGATAAAGTCCTAGGTGTTCTTTAGGGCTGGCAGGAGTGATTTTGATTGGAGTTTGTTAAACCATGATAAATAGCAATATCTAGCTGCAGCATGCACAAGAGCAGCCTCCAGATTAGCCTCTTGAATCTATTCAAACTCCCTCAGCCAATTCTCTTCCCTCTTTTGATCAGGAAGGCATTGTCAATCCCACTGTGCTAGGGCCAGGCTCATCCCTGGGAGTCATGTACCATGTTGCCAGGGAGACTTTCACCCCTGGATGTCATGTTCCATGTAAGGGGAAGGGTAATGACTTTACCTGCAGAGTTGGGCTTAGAGAGAGAGAGGCCACATCTTACCAACAAAAGAGGTCCTCTGGAAGTAACTCTTAGGCATAACTATAGGTGAGGTTAGCTTCTCTGCAACATAAATAAGCTTCACAAGAGCAAGCCTCAAGATTAAAGTCTTGGCCTATTAACTTAGGAATTCCTAATGTGTGAGACAGTATCAGGGGTTTCCCCCATGGTAAAGTTTAATAGTTCCATATTTTGTTTCTTTATTTGCTTGTCCTTATTATATTTTGAAAAATATTTTTATTGACAAATCTTCATACAGTCCATACATGGTATGCAATCACTGGCTTACAATATCATCACATAGTTATGTATTCATCACCATAATGATTTTTAGAGCATTTGCATCACTCCAGTAAAAGAAATTAAAAAAAGAAAGAAAAAACTCATGCATCACATACCCCTTGCCCCACCCTTACATTGACGACTAGTATTTCAATCTACCCAAGTTATTTTACTCCTTATCCCCCTATTATTTATTTCTTTTTACTTATATTTTTGATTCATTTATTCATACCCTGGATAAAAAGAGCATCAGACACAAGATTTTCATAATCACACAGTCACATTGTAAAAGCTATATTGTTATACAATCATTATCAAGAATCAAGGCTACTGGAACACAGTTCAGTGGTTGCAGGCACTTCCCTCCAACCACTCCAATATACCATAAACTAAAAAGGGATATTTATATAACGCATAACAATAACCTCCAGGATAAGCTCTACTTTGTCTGAAATCTCTCAGCCACTGAAATTTTATTTTGTCTCATTTCTCTCTTCTCCCTTTTCAAGAAGGCTTTATCATTCCCATGATTCTGGGTCCCACATTGCCAGGGAGATTTACACCCCTGGGAGTCATGTCCCACATAGCGGGGGAGGGCAGTGGGTTCATCTGCTGAGTTGGCTTAGAGAGAGAGGCCACATCTGAGCAACAAAAGAGGTTCTCTGCAATGAATTTTAGGCATAATTGCAAGTAGACTTAGCCTATCTTTTGCAGGAATAAGTTTCATAGGGGTAAACCCCAAGATCAAGGGCTCAGCCTATAGATTTGGTTGTCCCCACTGCTTGTGAGAATATCAGGAATTCTCTAAATGGAGAAGTTGAATATTTCTTCCTTGCTCCCCAGTCCCCCAAGGGAATTTTGCAAATAATTTTTTATTTACTACCCAAATTACTCTGGGATATATGGGGGCATCACACTAACCTGGATGAACCAACAAGATCTCACACCCTATTCAAGATTCCATGTACTTATAGTGTTCAACTAAATTGATGATACAAGTTAAATTAGGCAATGCCATACCCAAAATATAAATTTTGCACCAAATAAACATCTCTCCTTTAGGTCTCACACAGAAGTTGAAGTTTTAAAATATGGACGTACCTTTACCCTGTGTTCTAATTTACCTTAGTCCTATCCCAGATCAGCTTCATTCATATCTCTAATCAAAGTCTGATCCCTTTTTCAACTTTTTAAGCAATTCCTGTATGGGGTACTGCTGACTGTCATGGCTTCAGTGCTCTAATTCTGAGTCCCAGGCATCACAT
Organism: Myrmecophaga tridactyla; assembly: GCA_004026745.1. Lineage (NCBI taxonomy): Eukaryota > Metazoa > Chordata > Mammalia > Pilosa > Myrmecophagidae > Myrmecophaga > Myrmecophaga tridactyla. The sequence continues at coordinate 10,237 of PVIY010039946.1, forward strand.
AAATACCTGAAGTTTCTGGAAATGGCCAGGTTATATGCAAACAGTTCAGTATCTCAGAATTTAGAAATAACAGTTACAACTCCTGAATATATGTGACTGCTGTAAGAGCTTATATTCTGGGACCCTTTACAATAGGTCCCAATGAGATAATCCATGCTCTCAACTTCAGTTCACTGAGTTTGTACATTATAGTTAGTCCATATGAGTGAGACATGATAATATTTGTCTGTTTTTCTGACATTTAATTCAACATGCTATCCTTAAGGTTCATTCACCTAGTTCCATGCTCACAAATTCATTCCTTCTTGCAGCCACTCAGTAGTCTGTTGTATGTATACACCACAGTTCCCCCTTCCATTCTTCAGTCAATGTATCCTTAGGTCACCTCCATCCATTAAGAATTGAGAAGACTGCCATCATAAACACCAGTGTGCAAATGTCTATTCATGTCCTCACTCTCAGTTCCTCCAGGTATATACTGAGCAACAGATTTCAGGATCATATGGCAACCTCATCCCTAGGCTCTTGTGGATCTACTGCTCTCCAAGGGGCTGCAACTCTCAGCTTTCCCACCAACAGTGATAGGTACAGCTCTTTCTCCACATTTTCCCTAGTACCTGTTTCTCTCTGTTCATTTTTAAACAGCTTTGTTTGCACATCATACAATCTAACTTAAGTAAATAGACGTGCCTACACTACCATAATCTATATGAAGACATTTCCTTTTCTTCCACAAAGAATCCATCCCCCTCCCCATGCCCCCCACCTGTTCACATTTAGTTTGGGCAAATACCTTTGTTACCATCAGTGGAAGCATGTTACAATGTTACTGTTGACTACAAACCCTAGCTTGCATTGATTGTACTTTTTCCTGTATACCATCCATTTTCAGCACTTTGTAATGTTGACATTCATTTGTTCTCCCTCATGCAAAAACGTTTTTATATTTTTAAATTTAATCACAATCATTGCCACAATCTACGCATTCCTGTTTTACCACCTTAGTCTTTATTCTCTTTCTTTCCTTCTGATTTCATACATGCCCCCAGCCCTTCTCCCTCAATCATACTCACATTGAACTTCATTCAGTACACTCATTACTATTGTGCTATAATCAGGTAGTATTGTGCTATCCATTTATGAATTTTTAGTCAGTCCTGTTAAACAATCTGTAGTCCTTCAGAACTAAATGCCAAATCTCTACCCTATTTCTATCTTCTGATAACCTGTGTTCTTAATTTCAACTCTCAAAATTCACTCATTGGTGTTAGCTCATATTAGTAATACCATACATTTTTTTCTCCTTTTGTTTCTGGCTAATTTCACTTACCATAATGTCCTCAATGTTCATCCACATTATTACATGCTTCATAAATAATGCTGCTATAAACATCAGTGTGCACATGTCCATTTGTGTCCTTGCCCTCAGGTCCTCTGAATATATACCTACTAATGGAATTGCTGGATCATATGGCAATTCTATACTTAGCTTCCTGAGGAAGTGCCAAACTGCCTTCCAGAGCAGCTGTATCATTTTTCATTCCCACCAAGTGTTCCTCTTTCTACACATGCTCTCCAGCACTTGTTTTCTGTTTTATTTTGTTTTGCTTTGATAATGGCCATTTGAGTGGATGTCAGATGATATCTCACTGTGGTCTTGATTTGCATTTCCCTAATAGCCAGTGAAGTTGAACATCTTTTCATGTGCCTTTTAGCCATTTGTATTTCCACTTCTGAGAAGTGTCTGATAATGTCTTTTGTCCTTATTTTTAATTGGGTTGTTTGTCTTTTTGTTATTGAGTTGAAGAATCTCTCTACATATTCTGCATATATATAATGTAGATATCCTATCTGATATGTGGTTTCCAAACATTGTCTCCCATTGTGTAGGCTGCCTTTTTACTTTCCTCACAAATGTCTTTGATGCACAAAAGCATTTAATCTATTTATTTTTTTCAATGTTCATGCTTTAGGTGCAAGGTCTAGGAAACCACTTCTTATTCCAAGATTTATAAGATACTTCACTGCATTTTCTTCTAAAAGTTTTATGGAGTTAGCTCTAATGTTTAGGTCTTTGATCCATTTTGAGTTAATCATTGTATAGGATGTGAGATATGAATCTTCTTTCATTCCTTGAATAAGGATGTCCAGTTCTCCAAACACCATATATTGAAGAGGCTGCTCTGTCCCACGTGGGTTCACTTGATTGTCTTATCAAAGATCAATTGTCCATACATGAGAGGATCTATTTCTAAACACTCAGTTCAATTCCATTGGTCAGTATATCTATCTTTATGCAGTTCCATGCTTTTTTGACCACTGTAGATTCATATTATATTTTAAAGCCAGGTAGTGTGAGCCCTCCCACTTCATTTTCTTTCTCAAGATATTTTTAGCTATTCAAGGCACCCTGCCATTCCAAACAAATTTGGTTGTTTTTTTTTCCAAATTAAGTTCTTGAGATTTTAACTGGTATTGCATTGAATCTACAAATCAATTTGGGTAGAATTGATATTTTTACTATATTTAGTCTATCAGTACATAAACACTGTAAGCCCTTCCATTGATTTGGGTCTTCCAAGATTTCTTTTAGCAAATTCTTGTAGATTTTTGTGTATAGGTCTCATGTATCCTTAGTTAGATTTATTCCTACATACTTGATTCTTTTGGTTGCTATCATAAACAGAACTTTATTTCTTGATTTCCTCCTCAGATTACTCATCACTGGTGTATAGAAATACTACTGATTTGGGGGCATTGATCTTGTACCTTGCCACTTCACTGTATTCATTTATTAGCTCTAGATTTTGGGGGATTTTCAACATATACTATTATGTCATCTGCAAACAGTGAGAGCTTTACTTATTCCTTTCCAATCTGGATACGTTTTATCTCTCTTTCTTGTCTAATTACTCTGGCTAGAACTTCCAGCACAATGTTGAATAAAAATGGTGACAGTGGACATCCTTGTCTTGTTTCTGATGTTAAAGGGAAAGCTTTCACTCCTTCCCCATAGAAGATGGTGTTAGCTGTGGGTTTTTTATGTATCCCCTTACCATGTTGAGGAAATTCCCTTCTATTTCTATCCTTTGAAGTGTTTTTATCAAGAAACTATGATGGATTTTGTTAAATGCTTTTTCTGCATCAGTCAAGATGATCATTTGGTTTTCCCACTTTGGTTTCTTGATATGATGTATTACATTAATTGGTTTTCTTATGTTGAACTAGCCTTGCATACCTGGAATAAATTTCATTTGGTCATGGTGTATAATTATTTTAATGTGCCTCTGAATTAGATTTGCAAGTATTTTGTTGAGGATTTTTGCATCTATATTCATTACAGAGATTGGTCTGTAATTTTCTTTTCTTGTAGTCTCTTTGTCTGGCTTTGATATTAAGGTGATGCTGGCTTCACAGAATGAGTTAGGTAGCTTTCCTTCCTCTTCAATTTTTTAAATGAGTTTGAGAAGGATTGGTACTAATTCTTCCTTGAATGCTTCAATCCTTCACATATGAAGCCATGTGGTCCTGGACTTTTCTATTTGGGGAGCTTCTTGACTGAATTCAATCTCTTTACTTGTGATTGGTATGTTGATGTCATCTATTTCTTCTTGAGTCAATGTTGGTTGTTCATCACTTTGTAGGAAGTTGTCCATTGTCTAGTTTATTAGCATATAGTTGCTCACAGTATTCTTCCATTACCTCCTTTATTTTGCAGGGACAGAGGTTATGTTTCCTCTTCCATTTCTGATTTTATTTATTTGCATCTTCTCCCTTTTGTTTGTGTGTGTATGTGTCAACTGAGCTAAGGGTCCATCAATTTTATTGATTTTCTCAAAGAGCCAACTTCTGGTTTTGTTGATTTTCTCAATTGTTTTCATATTCTTAATTTTATTTATTTCTGCTCTAATCTCCATTATTCCTTTCCTTTTGTTTGTTTTGCAGTTAGTTTGCTGTTAGTTAATTCCTTGATAATTGCTCTTTCTTCTTTTTTAATATAGGCATTTAAGGCAATAAATTTCCCTCTGAGCAGTGCCTTTGCTTCATCCCATAAATTTCGATATGTTGTGTTTCCATTTTCATTTGCTTCATGATGTTTACTGATTTCTCTTATAATTTCTCCTTTGACCCACAGGTTGTTTAAGAGTGTATTGTTTTTCCTCCATGTATTTGTGAATTTTATGGTCCTTTGACAGAAATCCATGTTAATGGATTAAACTCCCCAATTAAAAGATGTAGGCTGATTTCCAACTTCATTCCATTATTATCCAAGAAAGTGCTTTGTATGATTTCAAACTTTATAAATTTATTGAGACTTACTTTGAGACCCAGCATATAGTCTATTCTTGAGAATGATCCATAAGCACTTGAGAAAAATGTGTATTCTGCTGTTGTGGAGTGTAATGTTCAGTACATGTCTTTTATGTCTAGCTCATTTATCATATTAAAATCTCTATTTCCTTATTGATCCTCTGCCTAGATATTCTATCCTTTGATGAAAGCAAGGAATTGAAGTCTCCAACTATTATGGGAAAGGTGTCTACTTCTCTCTTCAGTGTTGTCAGTGTTTGCCTCATGTATTTTGGAGTGCTCTGGTTTGGTGTATAAATATTTATGATTGTTATGTTTCTTATTGAATTTTTCCTTTTATTAATACATAGTGTCATTCTTTGTCTCTTTTTCTTACATTTAAAGCCTAATTTGTAGGATATTAGTATAGCTATCCTGCTATTTTCTGGTTGTTGCTTGCATGAACTATCTTTCCCAATCTTTCACTTTCAAATTATTTTTGTCCTTGGGTCTAAACTGAGTTTCCTGTAGTCAGCATATAGATGGGTCCTGTTTTTTTTATCCATTCTGCCAATCTACCTCTTTTAATTGGGGAGTTTAATCCATAAACATTTAATGTTATTATTGTAAAGGTAGTCTTTTCTTCTACCATTTTGTCTTTTGGATTTTATAGGTCATATCTTGTTTTTCTTTCTACTTTTACTGATAGCCTTCATTTCTACACTCTTCTCCAGACCTCTCTCTCCTGCCCTTTCTTATCTGCCTGTAGTGCTTCATTTAGCATTTCTTGTACAGCCGATCTCTTAGTCACAAATTCTCTCAGTGACAGTTTGTCTGAAAATATTTTAATCTCCCCTTCATTTTTGAAGGACAGTTTTTCTGGGTATAGAATTCTTGATTGGCAGTTTCTCTCTTTCAGTATCTCAAATATATTATACCACTGCCTTCTCACCTCCATGGTTTCTGCTGAGAAATGCAGACATAGTCTTATTGACCCTTTTATGTGATGGATTGCTTTTCTTGCTGCTTTCAATATTCTCTCTTTGTCTTTGACTTTTGACAATCTGATTAGTAAATGTCTTGAAATATTTCTCTTTAGATCTATCCTGTTTTGGGTATTGTGCCAGTTTGAAAGGATTTATGTACCCTAGAAAAGCCATGTTTTAGTCCTAATCAATCTTGTACAGGCAATGGTTTCTTCTAAACTCCATTCGGTACTATAGGTTGGACACTTGATTAGATTATGTCCATGGAGATGTAACTTGGTCAATTGTGGGTATTAAATTTGATTAGATGGAGACATGTCTCCACCTATTCTACATGAGTCTTTATTAGTTTACTGTAATCCTATAAGAGGAGACATTTGGAGGAAGCTTCAGAATGATGTAAGAACAAGGAAAATGACAGGAAAGCAACAAAACAGAGTCATGAGAATGATGAGAGAACCACAGAATCCACCAGCCAGCCCCTTTGGAGATGAAGAATGATAATGCCTCTGCGAGCTTCATGAAGCAAGAGGCCTGGAGAGGAAACTAGAAGATGTTGCCATATTCGCTAAGTGTTCTTCCAACTGAGAGAGAAACCCTGAACTTCACCGGCCTTTTTAAACCAAGGTATCTTTCACTTGAAGCCGTAGATTAGACATTTCTATAGATTTGCCTTAATTGGGATATTTCCATGGCCTAAAAACTGTAAACTTGCAACTTATTAAATTCCTCTTTTTAAAAGCCATTCTGTTTCTGGTATATTGCATTCCAACAGCTAGCAAACTAGGACAGGTATGCAGCACTTTTGGATCTGTAATTTTATGACCTTCATAAGAAACAGGAAATTTTCTGTGATTATTTCCTCCATTAGTTTTTCTCCTCTTTTTACTTTCTTGTGTCCTTGTGGTACACCCACAACACATATATTCATGCACTTCATATTGTCATTCAATTTCCTGAGAACCTGCTCATATTTTTCCATTCTTTTCCTTATATATTTTTTTGCATGTTGGAATTCAGACGTCCAGTGATCTAGCTCACTAATCCTTTCTTCTACTTCTTCAAATCTATTGCTGTAGGTTTCCATTGTTTTTCATCTCTTCTATTGTGCCTTTCATTCTTGCAATTTCTGCAATTTGTTTTCTCAAACTTTTGAGTTGTTCTTTGTTTGCTCAATGTCTTCTTTGTATCCTCCCTTAATTCATTGATTTGATTTTTTATGAGATTTTGCATGTTTGTCAACCTCCTGAATTTCAACTCCTGTACCTCATTTGAAGTGTTGGTTTGTTCCTTTGACTGAGCCAAAGGCTGAGTTTGTAATTTTTGCTGGCTTCTAAACATTTGATTTATTTAATTAGTTTATTATGGAGGTTGTTTTCACTCTTTTACCCTAGGGTTTTCTTGGTGGATGGCTTTTTTCTTATATTCAGTTCAACTTATTTTAGGCCTTTAGCATAGGTTCTGTTTGACTGATTAGAATTTTTCAGTTCATGTTTTTCTGTTTTCTGCCCTGCCTATATGGAGCCTATTAAAGACCCCAGTCAGAATTTCACAGATGAAACAGGCCCACATGTCAGAGGAATGAGTAGACAGCATCAGTTTTCCTGAGGATGAGACCCAGCAGGTTTGTAGACTTTCCTATAAGCCTTTAGACTCTGTACTTTTCTTATCCTTCTCAGCACATGGTGCTTCTCTGTCCACGGTTTCCCACCAGTGTAAAGTAATGTGGTGCCTTTAATTTTAGCAACTGTCCCTACCAGCGATATGGTTGAAACACAATCTGATGTAATAGGTGGCCTTTAATTGCTTCTGTTTTCTAGCCCTTGGGGTCTGAATTCCCTGAAGGAGGGCCTCCACTTGAGCTACCCCCTTTTTTCTAGGAGAATAAAAACACTTCAGGAAATTAACCTACTTTATCTGACTTTGTGCTTTGTCTCCTTAGTTCCACTCTTGCCTGGGACAGTTTTGGAGTTTGAGAGTGCTTGTAGTTCTATGTAATGAGCTATTAAGGAGTTAAAAAAAAAAGCAAAAAACTTTTCAGAGCTGGACTCCCACTCCCCAGGTTTGCCAATCAAGAGTTTGAGTTGGTATGTGGATCTATGTATCCCCGGTGTCCATGTGGTGTCCCGTTTTCTTGGGGGCTAGCCCTTTTCCAGTATTTTCTGCTGTCTAACTCAAAAAGCCTCCAGTTTATTTTTTCCATCAGTATAGCCTGTATTTTGAATGAGTTTACAGAATACGTTTTATGAACCACTGTGCCTGCTTGCTAGGAGATCTTTATTTAATACAGTATATGTTGACATTTGTAGCAGAATTTGGTCTAATTTTTCTTTCACTATAACCTAGTAGCAAGAGTACTGGGAACTAGTATTAAGTAAAAAAAAAAATGACTGCCTGCATTGGGCTTTGCTGGGAGACAACCCTTTCCAAGAAGAATTTTCTAGGACACAGAAAACAATTGAAATGGAACAATGAATGGCCCTACAGAACTGCAGGTAAGTAGGCTGGTAATAAACAAGCTTCAGTCCAGTAGAAACAGCTTATCAGAATGGACAAGCATATCATACTAATCAATGTATATCTGTCGCCCACTTTGTAAGACACCCTTCATGTAAGATGGAAGCTTAATATCAGCTAATCAGAACATTTCCTTTCTTACTTCCAGGGTTGCCTTTTATCAACTCCCCTTTTCTAGCTGGTAGAGCGCCTCTCCTACATGTGGTTTGGATGCTACCCAATTCATGAATCATCAACTGCTCAAACTCCCAAATAGAATCTTGTCTGATATTTTGTTTTAATAATAGTAACTTCAATCCCTTCTAACCATTGATGGCAAAAGTGACTTAGATAAGCAAGTAACACATAGAGTCTATAAATATTTTTTTCATCCCCATGCCCCAACTTTACAACAGCAACAGCACTCAGGGTAGCAGCAAGGGTCTTGGAAATATACTAGGAAGTCATACTTTCTCATAGGCTAGAGGGACATATGATTATTTATAAGTCAGAGATTGTCTATAAAGAGACAGATCATCAAGAAGCAAGTGGAGGGCAGGGGGCTAGGATAGGTATGGTAAAACTGATGCTAGAGCAGAGACAAAAAGGAGACAAATGTGGTTGGATAAAGCTTAATGAAAGTTATTTCTGTATGTGATGTGGGGAAGTAATTCTGTTAATCTGGGAGTTGAGGATACAAACAAGAATGGCTGTAGGGGCTCCAGTCATAGAAGTAGTGATTTGGGATGTGTTGTGCTTCCCAAACAGCTAAAAATAGGCAACTCTTTAGTTGGGCACATGAGCATATGCTTGGGTCTGTGACAAGAGTGTGTGGAACTGGAGGACGATTACTACGGAAGAGTAAAACAATACAAAGCAATCCAGTGAATTTCACCAAAGTTTTAAGCTAATGAATCAATCCTTCCCCTCCCAACCATGCCAAGATTTTCATAGCTGAGGGAATCAGGAAAATGGGCTGAATCTTTTATTAGCTTGTGGAGTTATTTCTATATTTTACCCTCCACTACACAGATACACGCCTCATGGTAGGCTCAACCAGAATGTCTAGAGATAAGTTGGGGAATCTGAGTTCATAACAAGTCCTCCAAGTGATTAAGTACAGTAAAGTTTAAGAACCAGAGGCTTCTGTGTATGTCTAGGGAAATGCCTGCAATTCCCTTCTGAAAGCCTTGGGGTTGAATCAATTGACCGTCTCTCTCTTAGGCCCTTCTTCCTACACAGAGAAAACTAAGCCACTCATGGGCTAGCCTGTTCTCAGGAGCTGTTAGGGGCTTTTGCAGCCAGGTACATTCATAAGCTCCAGTGAAATAAGAATAGCCATCTTTGAGCCAGTATTGACTAACAGATGAATAGGTAAGAGTTGGGAAAGAAGTGGGAGGAAGGACATGAGGGAAGTTTGACAGTGGGGAGAAAACAGAATCTATAGGAGGCTGTAAACGTTTCTGATTCCAAAGAGTAGAGACTTGAATTTACCACTTATCTGCACACTCTTACTTTGCTTAGGAGAACAACCCAAATGGGCCCTTTACACATACAAGTTTTAAGAGAAATGTGATTGCCCAAGTAAGGATGAACTTGGAAAATATTGTTTGTTTTGGTTTACTAATGCTGTTGGTAAGCAATATACGAGAAATGGATTGGCTTTACAAAGAGGACTTATTACATTACAAATTTTTAAGGCCATGAAAAATGTCCAAATTAAAACATCCACATGAGGATATCTTCACTGAAGAAAGACCCCTTGGGTTTTTCTGTCACATAGGAGGGTGCATGGCAATGTCTGCTGTCCTTCTTTCCTGTCTTCTGGTTTCAATCAGTTCTCTTGTCTCTTGTGGGTCCTTCTGGCATCTCCTGAGAGCATTTCCCTTCTGCATCTCCAAACATCTGTGTCACTTGGTTTCATCTCTCTGCGCCAGCTCTGGGCTCTCTCTCTGATTTCTGCCTTTTATTATCTTCCTACAGGGCTCCAGTAAAAGGATTTATGACCCACCTTGAATTGGGTGGGTACAACTCCATAAAAATAATTTAATCACAAAGCCATACCCACAATTGGGTGCATCACATCTCCATGGAAACAACCTAATCAAGAGGTCCCACACAAATAATAGGTCTGCCCCTACAAGATTGGATGAGAAGACCATAGCTTTCTGGGGTATATCACAGCTTCAAATCAGCACACTGTGTATCCTAAATGGGATGGGTCTTTAATAGACTTTTGGAGCACTGTTTTAAATCACAAATATTTGGCATCAAACATTTATACAAAAGAATACTTAAGAATGCAAATGTTAACTTCTGATTTTGTAATTATAAGATTAGCCTCAAAAAGATAGTCTGTATACCTCAAAATGGTTCCTTATATAGGCAAAAGATGAATATATCCTATGCAGAATTTTAACTGGAGACCATAAAGAGAGGAAGACCATGAAGGACAAAAGGCAGAGATTAAATGAAGACTCTCTGATTAGACCCAGTTCCCTCTCTAGCCAGGGTTTCCTGCTTCTTGCTTCTTAACCTATTGAAAACTTCCCTCTCACAGCCAATTCTGTGTTTTAGGTTATTCTATGACTACACTTGCTCATAAGAACAGGTTCACATTAAAGAAGCTTCCCCAGTTGTGCTTAAAATAAAAGGACTGAGCCCTTCACTTTGAGTTACATCTTTAATGCACATGCCCCATGTCAGGCAACAGGGATGAAGAAATGAGCATGACGAATCCCTGCTTTTGAAAGAGTTAACGGTCTGGTAGAACTTCATATAAATTGAGAAATGAAAACACCTTCCCAGGAGCTTCTAAATGATTGGGTAGGTTGGGAAGTCTAGAAAGCAGATGTTGGAGAGATAACCTGAGGTAGGCATAGGTTGCTGTGGAAGCCCAAAGAAAGGCACAAAGTCCATCTTCGGATTTTAAAAAAGATGATTCTGAGCTAAACCAAACCAAATGAAGAAAGGTGGGAAGGGCATTTCAGTCCGAGGGCAATACGCAAGCAAAGAATGTGTGGAGGAAGGAGAAAGGGGTACCTTAAATCTTATTATTATTAAAATAGAAAAAAGGAAATAAGATGTGGGAGATTAAACAAGAAAGTAAGAAGGAGACAAATATGGAGAGTCTTGTGTGTCATGCTTGGAAGTTTGGACATTTATACGCAAAGGGGAACCGGGATATAAGGGAGTGACAGGTTAGATTTACGTTTCTGGTTGATCACACGGCTTGCAGTATGGAGGATGTCTCTCAATATCTGAGAAAAACATTTGGAGCATAATAATTATTGTAGCCTATATACTGTTAAAGAACTTCATTATGTGTGAATAGCAAGGGTGTGTGTGGATTGTACTACTGTAGAATCGGTTATGTTTTATGGCACTTTGCAGTCTGCTGATATCAGTTAGCACAAGGAATCTGTGACGTAGGCAGGCCGTTACACATTCGTATCTCCATTTAACAGTTAGCAAAACTAAGCCTCAAGAGATTAATGACTTGTCCAATATCACGGAAACAACGAAGGGTGAAGTCAGGTTTGTAGACCATCTCTTCACTCTAACTCTCGTATTTTTTCTCAATAGTGCAGTCTTCTAACAAATTCACTGAATCCTTTTAAATTTGCAGGGTGGGGGGAGGGATAGGAAATCACTTTGCTTTATCGCAGGAAAAAATGGATGGGAAGCATGTCAAGTTTTCCTGGCTACACAAGCAGACTGAGCATGCCTCCATGCCTTTGCACATGTTTTCCTGTCTGGATCACATTCATCCTTCAAATCTTATCCATTCCACCCTCCTTCTCCACATCACATAGTCATCTCTTCCTCCAGGAAGCCTTCCTAGATCTCCAATGCTGGGTTACATTTTCTTCCTGTGTTCTAATAACATTTTAAGGTCATATTTATCATAGCGCTTATAACACGCTGTTAATTCCTGCTTACTGCTCTGACTTTCCCCCATCATAGTGTGAGCTCCTAAAGGTAAGGAATGTGTCTCTTTTATCCCCTATATTCCCAATTCCTGGCATAAGATTTGTCATGTTATAATTACTCAAAGATTGTTGATTTGAATTTGCTTAAAAACATTTGCTGAAGGAGTTGCATAAAACCTACCAAGGTTAGAAATAAAAGCCATTCCTCACTAAAGAAAAAAATCCTGAACTTGCACCAATCCTATCTCCTCTAACCTCCTGTGCATGATTTATCACCAGGAAAAAAGACTGAAAATGTTTTCCCCTTATCTCACATGGCCATAGTAAAAGCTACTTTACTTCAAGCAAACAGCTTTTTATTTTCTCCTATTTTTTCTCTTATTATTTTCTTTCTATTTACTTATCTAGTGGCAGCAAGAAAAAGAAAAATGACTCTGATCTCTATTTAGATATTTGAAATACATTTTAGATAGGGATAGCTATAAACTGCTAGCTAGGAACACTGAATACCAAAACCCTGTTTTCTATTTTTGGTTCCATTATGGTAGAGAAAAGAAGAAAGGAAAAAAACAGAAACAAAACCACACACACACTGAATGTGGGTAGACTTATACATTCAAACTTTATTCTCAAGGCAATGTTTGAGTCCATGATAAGCCTCAATCACTGAAAAAATATATATATCTTACCCAAAGAAAACCGGATTTTATCAGCAACTTTCAGAATTTAACACAAGCTGTATTGCTTCAGCCCCGGTCCTGGCCTACCACCATGCAAGGTACATGTCCCTCTGTTCCTTG